>JAQPPZ010004944.1:0-25589 GCA_028583015.1 Wollemia nobilis
CTACAACCCCTACATCATCCCCATCTACTGGCTAAATGGGGGCATCATCCGAGTCCTGACTCCAGAAGAGTTGCATGTCTAGAGCCCCGCTCACTGTGGTGTATCCCGGACAGTCCAAGAAAACTCATAATCCCTGAGAGATAGGATCCCCTACTGTAGACTGAACTATCGTAAAACTTGGTCATAGTGGTGGAGCTCCACCTCTCCCCTCTCCATCCATAGCCAGTAAACTTGCCTAACGCAAGCTAGCTCCTGTCCGTCCTCGACCCACCCTGGGTGCGCTTGCCATGGCCTCCAGGTGATCTGGTCTGAGACAAGGTCATCTAGCAGTCTCCGAGACATCAGAAGGTTGATCCATCACTATGACCCTCTCCGAAGCCACCAGTAGAAGACTCGGGGCCTCTCCCTATCAATCCCTATCAAAGGAAGCCCTACCGGCCTTCGCACTGTAATGTGCTCCCAGCACCAAACCTGTAGGAGCGATGTCATCATCAGACATCGACCGCCCTTGTACACAACCCCATGCAGGATCCTGTACAACCGGCATAGCACAAAGCTGCCCCAAGAAAATTTGTACCCATGGTCCCACATATCATAGATCACATCTGCCAGCATCCATGGTACCCTGCACCCGCTTTGGTGGCACAGTAGAAGTCCACCAACCACTCCATCTAAAACCTGTGTCAGTCTAGATGCCCCAGGCATCTGACGTAGTGCCTCGATGTTAACTTCGCCCTTCTCTAGGGTGAATCTTGGGTCACCACACAATCGTCCCATAGCATGGCCCTGGTTGGCCGTAGGAGTGATCAATCATCCTTGTATGGGGATTCTTAGAATCCTCCATACATCCTCCAAAGTGGGAGTCATCTCCCCTTTTGGTAGCCGAAAACATGAAGAACTTGGAACCATCTCTCTGCTAGGGCTATTAGTAGCCCCATATCTATAGACACTTGTGGCATCTCTGCCACATGCTGTAAGCTGGCCTGTGCCAGCTGATCCCACTTTGCCTGTGTAAGAGCGACCAAGTCATCTCTCAAACCTCCATACTTCCATTCCCTACTCTTTAGCAAACCTCTCTACAACATAAACAACAAAACAACAAACAATCATTAATAAACAATTCAAGTATTTAAAAATGCAAGTAAAATAAGTTTAATTTAATCAAATGATGATATCGTCCACTATTGGATGGTATCATCCCAAATTTGAGCATAATCATTTCTGATTTCGCCCTTAGACGAAATTGGCAAAATTAAGACGATTTCGTTGAAATCGGGACGATTTCATCCCAACGACGTTGACGGCCCAAAAATGATCGCGATGCTCAAAATTTATCTAAAATTCACCTAAAAAGCATGTAAAATCAAATTAAAGCATTCTAAACTAAGTTTAGACTCTTACCCGTAGACCACGTCGGACCTCTGTTGATCTGTGCATCGTCTCCACCATTTTTGCTTCTAGAGCTCTAAAACCAGTAAAAATGAATTAGGGTTTTACCCTATTTTTCTTAATTTTATTCAAAAATAATTTTGTTTTTTCGTGTTTTTACCTCAAACGTTCGATTTGGGTAAAAACACGGAGGAGGCACCATAGTAAGTCGTCGTACGATTCAAACAAGAATCGTCGCCTAAAAATGGGAATAATTTTTGCTTTCTCGTAGATCGAGAAGAACTCATCTTTAACGCATTTTCTTCGGAAAATTCGCTAAAGAGGGGGCAAAATGTAGCACCCTAAAATTGGCACAGTGAAATTGTAATAATTACATTCATCCTAGTAAATAATTTAAATTCAAATTTTAACCTCTCAAACCACCCATTAACCGTCGGGTAATCCGTTTTCCCCTTTTTCGTGCCATTTTTAGAGGTTGTTTTGACCATTTGACGATATCTTCACCTATCAGACGATATCACCCTAGATCTGACGATTTTGTCTAGGCTAGGACGTCCATACGATCTTGTCTCAAAACTGATTTTGCACAATTAGCTTCTGTTCCAATGGGTCTCTAATCCGGGTAGAAGCGTGTCTGCGCCGTTAGAGACCCTCCCCCATTGGAGATCTCCCAAATAGGGATGATCTCCAACCTCCTAACTACTCCCCTAAGCCTATTCAATCCTTAGGACCTTCCCTTCCCAACCCTTGGCTGAATTTCCCTATAACTTGATTTTGGGTGCATTAGAATACCTAGAGCATTATTTTGCATTTGTTATTTTGAAGTTTTCTTGTAGGGACCTCATTGATTTTTAGTCGGAGCAAGCTCAGATCGTCGTAGAAGATCTCGTTCAAATCTTGAATGATCCTGTCACAATTCGAGACGATTTCATTGCTTCCAGATGATTTCGACTACAATCTACATTGGGGGCAATCAGTGCCTAGAGTTTGCGCTTTCTCTTATACCTTTTGCTATTTTATTCTGCATTTAAGTTAGTTTTTTCCTTATTTCTTACTATTTTGCATTTGGAGTTCATCCATTTAGCTTAGGTTGCATGATAAGATCATAATTTCTCATTAGAATATCATAATTTGTTTGAATTTCTATTCATAACTATTGTTTAGTATTCATATTGTCATTTTGTGTTGTTTCCCTCTGTCATCATAGTGGTATTCTTTGTATTTGGCATCTGTTTTTCTATTTGTAGGTCTCTGAAAAATTTGTCTGACGAATTCGTCAGATCTCAGACGATCCTGTCAGATCTCAGATGATTCTGTCGAATTCCAGGTGATCCTGACTGCTTCAAACATCAGAATCTCCATCAGACATCCGGATCAGGTATTTTTCTTTAAAATTCCTTAATTTCTCTATTTTTCTGTCTTAATTTTGTTTTTTGTATTCATTAAATCTGCACTTTCATATAGATTAATTTAGATTCATTTGGCCAAACCTAGGATACGAATGCTTAAGGCTAAAATGAACATATAAAACACATTCCAAACCTAGGCGTGGAAACTGCCATTAAATGTTTCCTGGTGAACCCACCATCCATCGAAAAATCACCAATATACACCTCCCTTGAGAGGCGAGACCTTCGCAAGTCCTCTTAGTCCGAGGTATCGCGACATCCTTTTCCCATCCTCCTTTCGGACACAGATCCTATAGCCTGAAGGCAAGGATGAAAAAAATTTGGAGCGATACAATGCCTAATACAAATGATGTTTTAGATTTTAGAAATATGCATAAACTAATATGAGTCTCATGGATGCACTCTATTTTGTGTAGATATGGCCTTTAGTAGGGCCTTAAAGCAAGCAAGCCAAGACACGATTTCTAGCACACTAGATTCTAAGGTGGAATTTACAAGCATAAGTTGTTGTTCCTAGCAACGCCTAGTGGAAATATAAGAAAAACCCTAAAATATGCAAGATACAAGTTCTTTCCTTTCCATTCCATAGTTTCCAAATCAAAATGTGTCTTAATTTTACTATTTTAGGAGATAGAGGATCATAAAACATTATAAAAACTATACCAACCTCTAATCCAACTCAGAGAACAGAGATTATGTCCTCTACTACACTCCAGTTCCAGCCATTGTTGACCAAAGCAGCTAATTTTTGGTCATTGTTAGCAGGAGCATCTAAGACTGTGAACCACTATAGACCAGAGTGGCTAAACCTGCACACAAAAACTCGACTTAGTAAATCAGCACAAAATAAAAACTTGGCGGGGTCCCACCATTATCACCATCTGTATCAACCTCGGGGAAGCGACGCACCGTCCACTACTCTATTTGTGAATATTATTTGATTTATTTATACTTAATTATGCATTAAATGAAATATGTGAAAATAGATGCAACCGAGATACAAAGAAATGAATGAATAATACTCTTTATTGATTTTTTCTCAAGTTTGGTTACATGTAGATCCCTCTAAGGGATTCCCTTCATTTGATACAAATTTTATAAATTAGGGTAGCAGATGTATGATATCCCCTTGCAAGGGGTGATGCACTCTTGCAGGCTTCCCGATGATGCACACATAACTGTATGAGGGGTTATAAATGCCTCCTTCTCTAGGTCTGGCTCCTAGAGGGATCCTTTTGATTTCGTATGTTGATAACCTATCCAGTGAACCTGTAGTCCTACAAGTATGAAAACAATAGCAAATGCTCAACTGTCCAATATTGCCTCCCTAGATGAGGCTATTAGCACATACCTTAATGATAAATGGAAGTATGCTCAATGACAATTGAAAATAATGCTATGAATGCAAGTAAATGTGAGAAATCATATCTATGTTAATGGCGTGAAAATATGTAACAAGCTAAATAAAGGAAACTGATGCTAAAAACCCTAGGTTAGGCCTATGGGCCATTGTCTATGATAGTGGCCGCTAATATGAAAACCTGTCTTTATTGCTCCAAGGCTATGGATCTATGATTGTTGTTGAAGTCAAAATGGTTATTGTTTATGCCCGATGTGTTGAATATCCTACAAATGATGAACTCTCAATCGGCTAGTACTTCATTGCTCCTAAAAGATGCTCCAATTTGGTCTCTAATATGACAGGGATTCGCTACAAGAAAGGCTTTGTAAGTCTTGAAAAGCTCTCCTTGGTTGTATCTCTACAAAAAGTCTCTCTGAATCGATCCTTGGTGCTCTTAGGTTTGCACCTTATAATGTGTTAAGGGCTTAGGTTTAGGTCTAAAAATCCTAGGACTAAATCCTACATACGAACTATTTGTTAGCATGAGAATTTAAGTCTTTGTCTACCCTTGAGGGCCAGTTAACTGATGTCTAAATCCAAACTTGAGTCTCTCATGTAGACTGGTTGTGAGGAGGAATGCAAAGTTATCTCTGCTCGGTCTTATTGTATAAAAACTACCATTTTTACCCAATATTAGGCTAATTTGATGGCAAGTTGCTTTTTAGGAATTAGTCATTGTTGTTTGTAGTGGCTAGTTATTGGTTACTCTGAGTTTTTGTGGCTAGTATCCAGCTACTTTGGTTCATAGTGGCCAGGATTGGATGGGCTAAAACTACCCCAAAATGAGTGGTGAAAACCACTTTTGGCACTTGGAAGGTTCCAAGCCACATGGTATATGAATGCCCATATGAGTAGTTCTCCTAAACATGATATTTTTTAGCTGTCTACACATTCTTTTCCAAGATAAAATTGTCTAGATTGAATTTAATAGCTTTGCCTATACATTATCATTGTTACACCTTCGAATGACTTTGCTTACGATTTATTTCCAGATAGACTGTGTACACGTGGCACATATTAGATTCTCCTTTAGGCGAGACATAGCTAGACCACACCAGGTGTCCAATGAACGTATGGATTATCCTTTATATGAGAAATAGCTCTATTGCACCAAGTGCTAAGAAAATATTTCAATAAATAATAACTTTCATTACTTCTTTCACATTAAGGTGAATGAATATGGTGGTAAAAACAAACTTGCATTACTTTCCTTTCATGACTTCTAAAATTTAGTCTTCCAATTAGAATCTCCTTGTTGGATGTTTGGTAGAAGGTTGTCTCAGACTAGTGATGTTGCACTACTCCTTGGACACTTTTGGATGGGTTGCTTCTTAATGTGCTACTCCTTGGGAAATATAAACAATGCATTTCTCTTTAGGTGGATATGAATGCTATGTCACTCTCCATGCACTATTATTTAGATATTTTTACTAACATACTCATGGTTATATCAAGCTCTTAAACATGCTTGGGGTCTCCTCAAGCTCTTGTGGCATGAAATGCATGTCTCCTTGATGTGTGAATGCACCTATTTTAAATGCAATGATGCTATCCTAATGCTCATTCTCTTTTTGTTTTATAGTGGTGTTTCTTCAACACTTTGTAGCTTTAAAAACTCTGCTTGCTTAGATTCTAACTAGTTGCCATGTATGCGTAGTCTTGATTGCTTGATTTTTATTTTATTTAGAAACAACCAGTCCTTCTTATGCTTACTGCTTCTAGTTATTTTAGCTACTTTGTATGTTGCACTCTATCACACGTCTGGTTATATCTTCATATTAGTATTTACCCATTCTAATATGGTTATTTTCAAAAGATATTTAACCTCTATTTATTAAGCTTGTTGCTCTCTAATAGCTATCCTCTTTCAAGGCATTTAGCAAAGAAAACGATTTGTATCTTTCTAAAAACAAATTTATATCAAGGCCTCTCTTCAAGACCTATTATTTTCTTGAATCTTGAGCCTTTTATTTTCTTGCATCTTTTGTTCTCTTTGCTGCTCCTTTACCCTATACTTATTACTGCCAATACCAAGGTTCAAATGACCTATATCATATTGAATTCATATCATGACAAGGTCTGTCTTCAATACCTTAATGTTTTATCTCTTTTGTCAAGGTCTAACTTCAGGATCTGAATCTTTTATCAAGGTAAATTTCTCTGTGACCTAAAAATTTTATGTTAAGGTCAATTTGTTTGTGATCTAAAACTTTTATGTCAAGGTCAATTTATTTGTGACATAAAATTTTTATGTCAAAGTTAGTTTATTTGTGACCTAAAAATTTTATGTCAAGGTTTTTGAAACCCGATTCTTCAATGTCAAGGCCAATTTCTCTATGACCTAAAACTTCAATATCCTTCAACTTTAATTAATCTTCACTTGATGAAATCTTAAATTCAAATAGATATATTAGCCTTTGATATATCCTTCTTCTTTTTTGCTTACTCTTGCACTTGAAGATTAAATTTTTCTCTATCTATTATAGGAAGCTTCTCACACTTTTGACGATCAATCTCTGCTGCAACTCTAAAGAACTTAGACAATGTCAAGGTGACCTTAATGTCCTTGATTCTTCTCTCAATGTCAAGGGTTGGCTAAGTCCTTGTAATGATAAATTTATCTTAAAAGTTGAATTTCCTTCCAATATAGATGAGTCCTTATCTTCATTGGTTATACTCCCACTATAGAAAGACTCTATAACTAAGTCTTGGTCTTCACTAGCTATTCTTCAACTATGGAAAGACTCTATAGCTGAGTCCTAGTCTTCACTAGTTGTTCTTACAACCATGGAAAGAATCTAGCCTCTACTTACTTTGACCTTACAATAGATTTCAGGTCTAACTCCCTTAAAGTAGATAGAATATGCTAGTCAATTTTATCAAGTTAGTCAAAATCAATTTTGAATATAGATAAACAAATTAAACCTGTGTAAGAAACTACTCATAGTAGCTTTGATACCACTGATGGACTTTTAAGCCTTAATACTAAGATAAAAACTCACAAGATAAATTCCATAGGATCAAATATAAGATAGCCACAAAATAGTAAGATCAAGATAATGATGTAAGTAGGATAATATGAGCAAATTAATATGTAAATCAAGGCTTATAATATATAAAAAAAAATCATTAATATATAATAATATGAATTTAATATCCTGAATCATACATGTACAAAGCATGTAACACAACTTACAATATTAATTGCTCATAATGTATGCAATCTTTATTACTCCTCTTTCTCTTACAAATATAGCACTTGAATCTCTACACTTGATAATTGTATGATAAGAATGTTACATATAATGCTCCTCCATGGAGTAATATATAGCCATAGTAGAATGACTCTTTGGCTACTTGACTATTCCTTTTCATATGCCAAGTCTCATGACTCTTGGCTTCTCTACTTGACACTTGCATACACATGACTCTATCTTGTATGCACACCTAGACATGACTCTTCACTTTGCACACTCTAATATAAAGAAACTTGTGCACACTTACATATAAGACACTTGTGCACATAAAATCACATTACACTTGCACATATACACACATGACACTTGTGCATTTCTTGCACATACACACTTACATAACACTTGTGTATTTCCTGCACATTACAATATTACATAAAATATTACTCACACTCTAAACTAAGACTCAATCCTAATATAATATTTAAAATATGTACCATGAAGGTACCATGAGGGTACATTATCATATACCAAATAATGGAATATACTCCAACACATTAAAAGCCCAAGATTCAATTATAAACTAAGACTTGAGATTGATATTTTGAGAAATGTAATGGATGAGACTGAAACATGCCCTCTCAACATGATCATTAATCCTCCACTAAAGCTCAAATCATATGAATCTTTCTACAAAGAAATAGGTAAAGTGGACCCACAATGTAAAATCAACAAGAATAATAAAGACAATATGAGGGAAATACATTGGAAAATAACCAAGATCGAGGCTTCATGGAGGATGTGGTAACAAATTAGAAAGAAATAAGAAGATCCTAGCATGATATATAAAAAATGAAGAACATCATGATGCTAAAATATCTAGGTTAGAACAATGGAGTGAAGAAGAGATACATCCCAAAGCACTCCAAAGAATACAAGTAGAAAGAGCAGCAAAGAAAGGGACTAGGGATCCCCCATATGAAGCTTCTAGGAAAGTTTTAGTTATCACCACTCTTGCAAGAACTATGTCATCACCATACCCAACAAAATAAAAGAGTCCCCACACCTAGTAGCCCAAAGAAAATAAAAGATAAAGGTGAAATCAACAATCATCGCTACTAAAATAAAGAACAAGAAAATGGATGTTACCTAGATAGAATCAAGCAGTAGTCAAACCGCTATGCCAACTAGATCATCCTTTTTTGTAGATAAATAATTAATTATAGAGTCAACAATAGCTCCAAAAACATAGGTGCATGGCATTCCTTCCTTAGAGACTATCTTCTTGACTACTCTTACACCCCCTCCAATCCATAGACACTGTAAGTAATGCACTCCTCTTGAGTTACTCTACTCACATTAGCTCCCACTTCTTCTCTTCCCCCTCCTGCAACACTTTTATTGTTCAATCCATTATTAGTATTTTTGTCACCACCAAGGCAACCATAAGGCTTACAAGAAAATCTAGATCCAGAAGACCCAATATAAAATCCATGTATTTGTTTATAGAAAATCTAGCACCAAAAGACCCAATGCAATGAACATATGTAGGCCAAGCAAGTGTAATAGCTAGATACAACCTATATAATTAGTCATTTTGACTCCTAAAAGAAATCATTTTTATTTTACCAAAGATATCCTTTGATTGTAAAACTAGTAGGAGAAATGATAGAACATAACTGACATATAATGATGGTTGGGCTTGACCTGAAAGATATCTGATCTCAAGATACTTTGCAACTCATGCAAGAAATTAAAAATATGGTTGAACATGAATGCAAATAATTGAGTCAAATATTAGCCAATAGGGAAAGGAAACTGGAGTAGACAAAAGGTGCCTTGAGAAATTCTCAAGCAAAGGTTAAGGTACTCCAAAATAAAATAAGCATGCTAGTCAAGAACCTGAAAGAACAATCATCCAAATATCTCTTGAACAAAAAGGATGAGTAGATAAAAATCCTCTTAGATAGGCTTACCAGTCAAGAGGCCAAGTTTACTCAAAAGAGAGATAAGTTACAAAAAGAGTTGGAAGAAATTATATAAAGAAGAAAGGTAGAACAACATCAAAGAGTCCAAACCCTTATAAAAGAGGCTAATTATGCATATCGGGATGAGATTAGTAGTATTGCTATGGGATGTTTCAACTATTTAGACTCATTAACTCAACCACTGATCGAGGTCTTTAGATAGATAGTGAGATTGAGCAAAGCCTAAATAAAATCTTAGAAAAAATAGAAGAGGCTAAGATATATTAGGCCAAGCTGGCTATAATATCATAATCCAAATTAATGTCTATTGAGATTCAAGATAGAAATGTGACAATGTAGAATGTGGTAAATCTCCTCCAAAAGGAGTAAGAAACCCAAAAAAATTTAAATCAAGTGAATACCTTGTATTTTACCATCAGAAAGCTAAAAGGGTAGGTCAACTCTCTAGTGAAAAGTAGTCTCCACTCTCCTTGGAATGAAGCCTACAAAATCTATTTAGAGATGGAGTATTCTCAACTAATTAAATAACATAATACCTCTTGTATTTTTATAATTGGTCTAACCCTCCTATTGTGATAAACATGGCTTGGGCAATAGGGCTGCCAAAAGAGCTAAGAATATAGGCATATGAAGTCATAAATTAAACAAAAAAATTTCTCATGATGATGAAATTGATCTTGAAGTAGCTTATGAATATTTTAAAATGATCTAGTTCCCATAAGATGAGGAATGGGTAGAAATGAAGCAAGCAGTGGATACGTTGCCAACCTTTTAACCTTTATATTTATATTTTCTTTTATGTTTCCTTTTGTAGACCCCTTTAACACCTAAGGATATAGTAATGATTCTAAATTCTCCTTCAAGCAAATATAAATACTCCTATAAGTTTCCAAAACTATATTATTTTCTTCACTACACGTGAAGTTTCTTGCCTTAGGAGGTTTATAAGAAAAAAATATAATGAAGGCAAGATGACATAATGCAAGGAGACATGGATAGATGTGAGCATCCACTACATTACAAAATCTTTAAGCAAGGGAGGAAAGCAAAAGACCCTAACACTTATGCAGTCTAGATTTCCCAAAAGGCAAAAAGTGAAAAAAAGTTGATGGGTGCAAGAGAGAAAATATACCTTTGATTAAAAGTTTTTAAAGTTTCAAAGAAAAAGAGGAAAGAAAAGTTTCTAAATCTAAATAATGCAAGATAAAAATATAAAACAATAAAAAATAGTAAAGGAAATACTTTCACAAAGTATTTCTAACAAAGAGTTAAACTTGATGTTAGATGTTTTCAAAGTTACGATGGGAAGAGAAAAGTAAAATTTAGACACACATCATCATCTAAATAAAATTAAGAGCACTTTAGGAATTAAAGCATGTACAAAATCCCCAAAAGGGTAGATGAGCCAAAATGTTCCATTATTAAGGAGGGTAAGGCTTACCTACTAAAGTCATTTAAGCTCAATGATCAAAGAAAAGGAGGTAGTCTATTGAAGACAAAGGCATGGCGCATAAAAACAAGGGCAATCCCATAATTGACAAGATTAATGGTATAAGGTGCTTCCATTCAATTTTTTATGATCCCTAGAAAGAGTAGTTTGGATTGTCAAATGATCCTATAAAATATGGAGGAAATTCTCCCTATTTGGTAATCTATATATAGTAGTTAGTTTAGAATTGTAAAGGATTTATGAGATGTATGACTTTCCCTTCATTTTCCTTACTATAGGAATACTTGGATTCCTAAGTGGTCTTGTGGGTATGCTTTTGAGCCTCCACTTTTGGCATATATTGTAATATTTCATATTCATATATACATGCTTGAGGCCATGACTATTTTATTTTTATCTTATTTCATGTATGTGTATGCATTTATGTGTGTATACTAGAGGTCATGACTATCTCTGTCTCATTTCCTTTATACACAAATTTGTGCTTAACATGCTCAAAGGAGGAAGTGTCATCTTAGGGTTGTTAGTGCATTACAATTAGGGATATTGTTGATGACTTTTGAAGCCTTACTATTAATATAAATTCATAGGATAATTATTCATAGGATCAAATATATGATAGCCGCGATATAATGAGATCAAATATAATGTAACAGAGATAATATGAGACAACTAATATGTATATATCAAGGCTTAATAATATATCAAATAACATTCATTAATAATATGAAATATGAATGTAATATCTTGAATCATACAATATAACAATATTTACAATATTAATTGCTCAAAATGTATGCAATCTATATTACTCCTCTTCTGTTACAAATGTATCATATATAATGATACTCACTAGACTATGTAGACTATGTAGGCAATGTAGGTGATATCTTTCTATGCCTCTCTATGGAGTAATATATAGCCATTGTAGGATGACTCTTTGGTTACTTGACTCTTCCTTTCCATATGCCAAGTCTCATGACTCTTGGCTTCTCTACTTGACACTTGCATACACATGACTCTATCTTGTATGCACACCTAGATATGACTCTTCACATAAATATCCCTAATATAAGAACACTTGTGCACACTTACATATAATAAACACACACATAACACTTACACACTCATTTACATGACACTTGTGCATTTCCTGCATATTATTACATTACATAAAATATTTACTCACACTCTAATCTAAGACACAAAAATAATATAATATTTACAAGGATGTACCAAGGTGGTACATTGACATGTATAAAATAATGTAATATTCTCTAAAAATTGTGCAGAGGGATCTTATTTAGATCTTGATACATTGCCCCCTATTAGAATAGGCTAGCTTAGAAGTTTTTCCTTTTTGTTATCTTTGTTTTTTGCATTTTCTCTAACCCTTTTGCCCCTAAAGTTGGTATATTAAGATATAGGAAGTGCACTTAAGGTCACATCTTAAAATGATATAGACTTGTAAAAAACCCCAAAGGCACCCAACTAAGTCAAATCCCATGCTCTCGAAGTTGCCCTATTGTTTCACTCCATGCAAGACATGAGAGTCCCAATTGCCTTGTCCTCGCATCTAATGGTCAAGATAATCGAAGAGGACAACATAAAAATTGCGCATTATAGTTATGATTTTTTATTTTATTATACTATAAATAAAAATATTTATGTAGTTGGATCATCATTCACTTGTCTTACTTCTATTTATTTTACTGCACATAAGAGTCTTTACCTTCTCTATGTGGTTAAGAGACTTTTCCCTCTCTAAGTATATTGGATTGCTTTAAGATTTCTAAATCTAAGATACTTATTTGGATTTGTTGATTTGGAATATAATTGTGTTGCAAATATTCTAGTTTGTTGGTATATTTTTAAAATTTACTATTGTAATTATTATTTTGGGAAGTTGTTTCATTGCAAGTTGTATCAAAGCTATGATTTTGGTTTCTTATGGTGGTGAAAAATGATAGTAGAGTAGTGAGCATGCTATTTTAGGACCTCTTTTAGTTAGATTTGCACCTCCAAAATGATTAATGTCTAACCATTTTTTTATACCAATATTTCAATGCAATTATCATTTGTAATTTTATGAATTAGGTAAAATATTTTACTTTTTGTAGACTCAAAAAAGGTATATGACATATTGAAACCCTTGTAGGATACCTACTTCATTTTGAATTTATCAAAATATCCTTAATAACCTTCCTTATAGGTAATTTAAGGTCTATTTAGGCCTTGATGTTCAACGAGTGGTGTATGTTTGATCAATTGACTTCCATAAGAAGGGAATGAATGGGTGCTTGTAGAGATAAACTGATGTAGGAGCATCTGGTGGTGGCAGAGCAATCTTGCATCATAAAAAAATAAAAAATAAAAAATAAAAAAAAATTAAGTGTTGGCAAGGGGAAAAGTTGTCGCGATATCGTGACACATTTGGAGAAGAGGAGCCAAGGGGAAAAGCTGTCGCGATATCACGACAAAAAATGTGTCACGATATCGTGACACATTTGGAGAAGAGGAGCCAGCGGGGAGAAGTTGTGATATCATGACAAAAAATGTGTCACGATATCACGACACATTTGGAGAAAAGAAACCAGCGGGGAGAAGCTGTAGCGATATCACGACAGAAAATGTGGCGTGATATCATGACACAAAATGGAGAATGAAGCTAGCAGGGAGAACTATCATGATACCATGATGTGTTTCATTGGAGAGGCAAGGATGTCAAAGATGTCATGATTTCGTGACATGTCAAGGTTTTGTGACTCGAAGGCAGAAGACAAGTACGGAAGGCAAAGATGTCATGATTTCGTGACATGTCACGGTTTCATGACCCGAAGGCAGAAGACAAGTACGAAAGGCAAAGATGTCATGATTTCATGACATGTCATGGTTTCGTGACCCGAAGGTAGAAGACAAGTACGAAAGGCAAAGATGTCACGATTTTGTGACATGTCACGGTTTCGTGACCCGAAGATAGGAGAGTACAAAAGGCCAAGATGTCATGATTTCATGACATGTCACGGTTTCATGACCCGAAGATAGAAGGAGAGTACGAAAGGCCAAGATGTCATGATTTCGTGACATGTCATAGTTTCATGACCCGAAGGTAGAAGGCAAGTACGGAAGGCCAAGATGTCATGATTTCATGACATGTCATGGTTTCGTGACCCGAAGGAGAGAATAGAGGCCGAACGCCAAAACATCATGATATCACGACCCGAAGAGGAGAGAGCAATGAAGTAGAAATGTCATGATATCGTGACAGATCGTTCATGACTCCAGACGGGCAGGCGGTTGTAGAGGTCATTGCAGAAGGGCACGTGGCAGCAAAATATAGGTGGCTATAGAGCACTCCTGTGAATGATGACTCAGAGGGTCGATGGGCGGCTACAGAGCACTCCGCCATTCTATGCAATGATGGTCCAAGGCACCTGGCAATAGGATGCAGGCGATGATAGAACATTCATGCAGGCGGTTACAGAAAACTCCGTAGTCTGTGTAATGATGTTCGAAGGGGGTCGGGTCCGCTATAAGAGGTAGTTCATACATTGTAAGGGGGGTCGGCCATTTTAACTTTTGTAATTCGGATTTTGAAAGCTTTGAATGAAATATTGGTGGTTTCTCTGCTTGTAATTTCAGTCCTACGTCAAGTGGTATCAGAGCCAGAAGGTTCTGAGCATGCGAACAGATCACCGGCCATGAGGCAGTTTGCGCCAGGATCTGTGGTTGGGGGTTGTGAGAAAGTGAGCAAGATGCCTCCATGAAGAAACCATGGTGGTGCGAGGAATATGGTGCCAGAGGTCAATTTTAGAGCTTTGCAGAGGCAAGTGCAAGCCCTACAGGAGGAATGGAGAAGAGGAGTTGAGCCAAGAAGAGAAGACCACAGTGAAGATGAAGCTTGGGAAGCCGAGGGTCCATCTGATGAGGAAGAAGCATTGGATCCAGCAGAAGCTAGGTTGTATAGGGCCATATCCCAGATCGGGAAGAAGCCGAAGTTTGACGTCTCCACATATTCTGGGAATCTCAACCCCGAGGAGTTGATAGATTGGATCAACGACATGGAGGAATATTTTGAGTATGAGGAGATCTCAGATCCAAATCGGATCAGGTTCACAAAAACAAAGTTGAAGGGACATGCTAGCATCTGGTGGAAAGGAGTACAACTAGAAAGGAATAGGAGGGGAAAAGAAAAGATCACCAGGTGGGATCGGATGGTTGAGAAATTGAAGAGGCAATTCATCCCCATAGATTATGAGTTGGATCTATTGAGGAGGATGCAGAGTCTAAGATAGGCGAGTAAATCTATCAAAGAGTACATGGAGGAGTTCTACCAGATCTCAATTCGAACCGGCCATTCTGAGGTGAATAAGGAGAAGGTCGCCCGCTACATCAATGGATTGAGAACCATCATTCAAGAAGAGCTGAGTCTGGTTCGGATGAGCATGGTTGAGGATGCATACCAGTTTGCCCTAAAAGTGGAAGAGAAACTGAATAGGAGGTTTGAGGGTAAGCAGAGAGGAAAGGATCATGGTGGGAGAGCTGGTGGAAGGACCAGTGGAGGAAGATACAGAGATCTGAAGAAGACTGGTGAAACAAGCAGTAGCTAGGACCAGAAAGAAGAGAAAGAGGAGAATACCCACCGCCCATGCAATCAGAACAATAGCTACCCGAGAGGAAGAGGTAGGCCTGGGCATGGGTATGGGAGAGGGGTATTTCATGGAACCTGCTACAATTGCGGGGAAGAAGGGCATCGGGCATACAACTATCCACAGCGCCAAGAGAGGCCAAATCGGAGACCTGAGGGTCAGGCCAGGGCTACTGTAGCAGATGAAGGTGTCGAATCTGAGCACTCTGAGGAGGCAGAACGAGGAGAAGCGATGGTCATAAGGAGAGTCTTGTTGAATGAGGAAAAGGAGCCAGACCAGAGGAACAACCTGTTTCGCACGAGATGCAAATGCTCAGGCAAGGTCTGTAACATCATTATTGACAATGGTAGTACTGATAACTTGGTCTCTGAGGAGATGGTTGCCAAGTTACAGTTAGAGAGAAGAAGACACCCGCATCCATATCGGATTGCGTGGTTACAGAAGGACCATAGGGTTTTGGTCAATGAGCAATGCCTAGTGAAATTTAACATTGGGACTTACCGTGATGAGGTCCTGTGTGACATCCTACCTATGGATGCATGTCACATGTTGCTTGGGAGACCATGGCAGTTTGATCGAAGTGCAGTACATGATGGTCGAGCCAACACGTATTCCTTGTCGAAGAATGGAGTTCGCCATAAGTTGAAACCCCTTGAAGGAGGCGGACGAAAAGGTATGTAGCAGTGCTCGAATCTATCTAGTTGATGGAAGAAGATTTTTAGATGGTCTAAAGCCAGATCATATGTGCTATGCAATAATCCCTAGGGTTAGGGAAAAGGAATGCGAGGATACCCCAGTAGAAGTCATGGGCCTGTTAGAAGAATTTCCAGATATCATATCAGATAATGTACCTGAGGGTTTACCACCTGTAAGGAAGATCGATCACCATATAGACTTGGTACCAGGGTCTAGCTTGCCCAATAAGGCCGCACATAGAATGACTCCTATGGAAACTGAGGAGCTGAATAGGCAAGTTCAAGAGTTGCTAAAGAAGGGGTTGATTCGGGAGAGTCTTAGCCCGTGTGCAGTACCTGCAGTACTAGCACCCAAGAAATATGGAGAGTGGAGAATGTGCACAGACTCTTGGGCAATTAACAAGATCACTATAAAATACAGATTTCCATTGCCAAGGATGGATGACATTATGGACTGTTTGAGTGGAGCTGAGTACTTCACGAAGATTGATCTGAAGAGTGGTTATCATCAGATCCATGTCAGAGAAGGGGATGAGTGGAAGACAACCTTCAAAACCAGAGAG
Organism: Wollemia nobilis; assembly: GCA_028583015.1. Lineage (NCBI taxonomy): Eukaryota > Viridiplantae > Streptophyta > Pinopsida > Araucariales > Araucariaceae > Wollemia > Wollemia nobilis. The sequence goes on from JAQPPZ010004944.1 coordinate 16,740, forward strand.
GGTTTGTATGAGTGGTTGGTCATGCCATTTGGGCTAACCAATGCACCAAGTACATTCATGCGGCTGATGAATGAAGTATTGAAAGAATTTTTAGGCAAATTTGTCATTGTCTACTTGGATGATATCTTGATATTTAGCAGAACCCTGGAGGAACACCTGATGCATATCAGGAGGGTTTTTGAGAAGCTACGGGAGGAGCAGTTGCTGATAAATCTGAAGAAGTGTAACTTCGTGAAAAGGGAGTTAGTATACCTGGGATTTGTCATCTCAGTAGACGATCTAAAAATGGACCCAAAAAAGGTGAGGGCTATCATAGAATGGCCTGCTCCAAGAAGCGTGACTGAGGTAAGATCGTTTCATGGTCTAGCCAGTTTTTACAAAAAATTCATTAGAAATTTCAGCAGTATTTGTGCATCCCTTACGGAGACAATGAGGGGGAATAAGAAGGAATTTAAGTGGACAACCGGAGCAGACAAGAGCTTTGCTATGTTAAAGAAGAAGGTCATAGAGCAACCTGTCTTAGCACTTCCAGATTTTAATAAGGTATTTCAAGTAGACTGTGATGCTAGTGGTAGTGCCATAGGGGCTGTATTGAGTCAAGAGGGTAAGCCTGTCGCTTATTTTAGTGAGAAACTCAATGATGCCAGGAAGAAGTATTCAGTGTATGATCAGGAGTTCTATGCTATAGTTCAGGCTCTGAAGAAATGGAGGCATTATTTGTTGCCAAAGGAGTTTGTTCTATATACTGATCATCAGGCACTACAGTATATTAATAGTCAAGGAAAGCTAAATCAGAGGCACCTGAAGTGGGTTGAGTTCCTGTAGAGCTATACCTTTGTGCTGAAGCACCAGAGCGGAAAGTCCAACAGAGTTGCGGATGCCTTAAGTAGGAGGCAATGTTTATTGATGGAAATGAAGGTGGAAGTTGTAGGGTTTGCTGAACTTAAGGGTTTGTACCCTACAGATCCTGACTTCGTAGAAGCTTGGAAGGCCTGCTCTGCACCTGTTACTTTAGACAGGACTAAGTGGTTGAATTTTTTGATCCAAGATGGAATGTTGTTCAGGGGAAACCAATTATGCATTCCAAGGAGTTCAATGAGGGAGAATCTGGTCAAGGAAAAACATAGTGGAGGGTTGGCTGGACACTTTGGTCGAGACAAGACCATTTCCCTTGTTAATGAAAACTACTACTGGCCGCAATTGCAACAAGATGTGACAAAATTCATGCAAAGTTGTAGGATATGCCAGATGGCGAAAGGTGTGAGGTAGCATACTGGCTTATATCAACCACTACCTATACCCGAAAGGCCATGGGAGGACATCAGTATGGATTTTGTTCTTGGTTTACCCAGGACGCAGAGGGGAAACGACTCCATACTTGTGGTGGTTGACAGGTTTTCAAAAATGGCTCATTTTATCCCCTGCCAGAAAACTAGTGATGCGGTCCATGTGGCAGGCTTATTTTTCAAAGAAGTGGTATGACTTCATGGTCTACCAAAGAGTATTATGTCAGACAGGGATACCAAGTTTGTTGGGTATTTCTAGAGAACCCTATGGAAGAAACTGAAGACGGATTTGAAATTTAGTTCTGCATACCACCCACAGACAGATGGCCAAATAGAGGTGGTAAATAGAAGTTTGGGCAATCTATTGAGATGCTTGATAGGAGACAAGCCCAAGGGATGGGATTTAGTTTTACCGTAGGCAGAATTTGCATACAACAATTCTATCAATAGGAGTACCAACAAATCTCCATTCCAGATAATTTATGGGAGCAGCCCAAGAAACGCTTTTGAGTTGAGGAGGATGGATACAAGAGAAAAGTGTAGTGCTGAGGCCGAAGACTTTGTAGAGCACCTGAAAAGCTTGCATGAAGAGGTGACAAGGCAGATCACTAAGATGAATACTCAATATAAGACCAGGGCAGACCAGAAGCATCGGTCTAAAGAATTTGAAGTGGGAGATGCCGTCATGGTCCATCTGAGAAAAGAAATATTTCCTGCCAAGACCTATAACAAGCTGAAGATGAAGAAGTTTGGGCCATGCAGAATCATTGGAAAATGGGATTCGGGCAATGCATACGAGGTGGAGTTGCCGAGTGAACTTAACATCTCACCCATTTTTAACATTTCAGATTTGGTCGAGTATCATGAAGGAGGTAGCAGTGAGACCCCAAGTCCGGATTTGTGGAGCATTCCAGCAACCACCCCAGTCACAGACGAGATAGAAGAAGTCCTTGACACGCGTGAAGGCCGAAGTACTAGGAATAGGTGATATTCTAAATATTTGGTCAAGTGGAAGGGCAGACCCATAGAAGATGCGACTTGGTTGTCGAAGGCAGAGGTTGACCACCTGGGTCTACCTCACACAGAATAGAAGTGAAGGTCACTTCTCAATTCACCCCGGGTGTCTGATGCAGGAGCATCTGGTGGTGGCAGAGCAATCTTGCATCATAAAAAAAAAAAAAATTTAAGTGTTGGCAAGGGGAAAAGTTGTCGCGATATCACGACAGAAAATGTGTCACGATATCGCGACACATTTGGAGAAGAGGAGCCAGGGAGAAGCTATCGTGATATCACGACAGAAAATGTGTCGCGATATCATGACACATTTGGAGAAGAGGAGCCAAGGGGAGAAGTTGTCGCGATATCATGACAGAAAATGTGTCACGATATCGCGACACATTTGGAGAAAAGAAACCAGCGGGGAGAAGCTATCGCGATATCATGATAGAAAATGTGGCACGATATCGCGACACAAAATGGAGAATGAAGCTAGCAGGGAGAACTATCGCGATATCATGACGGGTTTCATAGGAGAGGCAAGGATGTCAAAGATGTCACGATTTCGTGACATGTCGTGGTTTCGTGACCCAAAGGCAGAAGACAAGTACGGAAGGCAAAGATGTCATGATTTCATGACATGTCACGGTTTCATGACCCGAAGGCAGAAGACAAGTACGAAAGGCAAAGATGTCATGATTTTATGACATGTCACGGTTTCATGACCCGAAGGCAGAAGACAAGTACGGAAGGCAAAGATGTCACGATTTTATGACATGTCACAATTTCATGACCTAAAGATAGAAGGAGAGTACGAAAGGCCAAGATGTCACGATTTCATGACATGTCATGGTTTCATGACCCGAAGATAGAAGGAGAGTACGGAAGGCCAAGATGTCACGATTTCATGACATGTCATAGTTTCGTGACTCGAAGGCAGAAGGCAAGTATAGAAGGCCAAGATGTCATGATTTCATGACATGTCGTGATTTCATGACCCGAAGGAGAGAATAGAGGCTAAACGCCAAAACATTACGATATCGTGACCCGAAGAGGAGAGAGAGAGAGCAAGGAATTGGAAATATCATGATATCGTGACATATCTTTCATGACTCCAGATGGGCAGGCGATTGTAGAGGTCATTGCAGAAGGGCACATTGTTGCAAAATACAAGTGGCTATAGAGCACTCCTGTGAATGATGACTCAGAGGGTCGATGGGCAGGCGATTGCAGAGCACTCCGCCATTCTATGCAATGATGGTCCAAGGCACCTGGCAACAGGATGTAGGTGGCAATAGAACATTCGTGCAGGAGGTTACAAAAAACTTCGTAGTCTGTGTAATGATGTCCGAAGGGGGTCGGGTCCGCTATAAGAGGCAGTTCATACATTGTAAGGGGGGTCGGCCATTTTTAACTTCTGTAATTCAGATTTGAAAGCTTTGAATAAAATATTGGTGGTTTCTCTGCTTGTAATTTTAGTCCTGCGTCATAAACTTAACTAATTATTATTATATGATCCAAAAGAAATACCATCTAAGGAATCAATAAAATCATCACAAGATCCTTAGAAGGCATCAAATTTTTTTACCTTCTTGTTCACTCAACTATTAGTTCTATGAGTTCCTCTTCCTTACATCCTATATAATATCATGAATCATTCGATCCTCCCCTAAGCCTAGATCTAGATATTTGCTAGTACTTTTAGTTAATAGAAATAAATTTACATGATTGTAGTGTACCAATTATCTTGTGAACATCAAGAAGTATTTGATGGAACCTTTTTCTCAACACAATAGAGAATAGTGGGACCTTTTTCACAACTTAAAGGTTATTATATTTCCTAGCTATAATTTGAGAAGATGAGTTTGATAAAGTTTCTTCTAACTCTTATTTATTCAAGTTAATATAAACAAAAAAATAGGCACTATGGATCCCATAATGATTATTTTTACATTTAAATATGAACTCAAGGATGTGATTTAATTGGAAATAGATATAAATGATCCATATACCTTCAAGAATATTGATTATTTGATCTGGTTAGTGGAAAAGAAGTTCTGGTTTTCTAGATTTTAACCATGACATGATTTCAATATCTATAGGACTTCAATAATTGCATTAAGGATCACCCATAACATTACTTATATTTCAAATTTTGATTAAAACATCCATGGGATCAGACATATGAGAAGCAATACAACTTCCATATGGAAGATAATAATGAATATTCTAAAGAGGAGGAGGTATCAAGAGAAATTAGTCAAACCAGGTGATCTTGAACAAGGTAAGGTTACAATCTCTCTTAGATTTTACCCTCAAGGAAATGCAAGCCTATCACACTATCAAGATATAAGGCTTCATAAAAATATAATAGGTCTATATTTTTATTGATTAAGGCATCACTCACAATTTCAATGATTATGATATTTTCAAAGCCTTGGGGTTATATATCAACAATACTAATGAAGGAAAATTCCATAAGTTGATTGCCAATGGCAGTAAGGCTCAACATGTAGGTCATATTGGTAATGTCCATATCTATATGAGTATTCATGCTTGGATTGGCATCCTATAAATGGTGGATTTGAGTATTTTAGATGTTATCCTTAGAGCTTAATGGTTGTATTAACTGGAGACGATACTTTTAAACTACAAATAGTTGTATGTACAACAAATAAAAAATGATAAGGTTTTTTATTTCTAAGGTTGAAATGTCCACCTTATAAGGTTGTCAGCTCCCACTAGATAGAAAAACTATTGAAGAAGGGAAATACATGTATCTTTAGATATATTTTTTACATGGAGTCATGGTCTCTAAGAATTAACCTCCAAATATTCCTCCCATAATGTAGTCATTTCTTGGAAAATATGCATAGGTCTCTAAAAAACCAAAGGGTATTCCTCCAAGTGGGCATATGATCATGTTATCCACCTCGTTATAGGAATTTAACCACCTAATATTCAAACTTATCACCATCCATAGCCTAAAAATATAAAAATTGAGAAGTTGGTTTATAATTTTTTGGAGCAAGGTATTATCCACCCAAAGCAACAGTCTTTATTCACTAAAAAAACTCATGGTCAAATACAAGAATGATTCTTGGTAGATGTGTCCATATTTTAGACTACTCAAAAATATCACTATCATAAGTACCATATTTCTAAAGTACCATGTAGTTTTCAAGGTAATCTACATAAGTACAAACTAAGAGGAAACCTCATTATTTCCTCAAGAATGGATTCCTCATCCATTCTTCCCATAATAGATATTTTTTCACCATATTGTCACTTGATATATCAACAAGATCATACTATAGTTCTCTTAATCTATCAACAAGATCACACTATAGTTCTCACAAATTTGATCACCAATTTGTCTCATGATCTATCAACAAGATTACACTATAGTTTTCACAACTTAATCACAAATTTGTCTTGTAATCTATCAAACAATATTACACTATAGTTTTCACAAATTTAACCATAAATTTATCTCATAATCTATCAATAAGATTACACTATAGTCTTTACAAATTTTAACATAGATTTGTCTCATAATCTATCAAACAAGATTACACAAATTTTGCCACAAATTTGTCTCATAATTTATCAAACAAGATTACACTATAGTTATCTCAAATTTGGCCACAAATTTATCTTATAATCTATCAAAAATATTACACTATAGTTCTCACAAATTCAACAACAAATTTGTCTTATAATCTATCAACAAGATTCACAAATTTGGAAACTAATTTGTCTCAGATTTGTTCTAAAGATTCATAAAATTTTATTCCCAAATTGTTATCAGGTATATTTGCAAAAATTTGATTCAAATATGCACATATCTGTTTCACCAATTAAAATCAAATTTTCTCCTAAAATTTGAGTTAGGAATGCATCAATTATCTCGTAAAATGTCCCACACTTTGCTATCAAATTTTTAATTAAATTTGAATCTATGGTTGTATCCAATTGCTCCACTTGGTTGGATATATTTAGAGAGATTTCCAAAATCCCATTAAGCAAAGGATAGGACAAGATATTTTATATCTTTAGAATATTAATATTCCAAAATGATTACAATATATTCTACCAAAATATGCTTTAGGATTTTGATCAACCATGTTCAACTCTAATTAATCAAACATTCAAAAATTTTGACAAGGAGCAAGTCAAACCATAGAATCCAAATTTCTACCAATCAATGAGCCTAGCATTCGATGCTCTAGCCTCCTCATCTAGGCTGACCAACACCATGTGGTCATCCTATTAGGGAAGATTTTTGCTACTTAAATTCCCACAATTGCTCTCGTAGGAGCAATGTGGGATAAATCCCACAAGCTATGAGTAAAATTATGTTTGGATCTAATCAATCCCATCATGAGTTTGGACCATAGTCAAAATATAACCTCAGGCCAAGTGGTTTTAACATGAATCTCAAGATGTCATTTGATAGATGTTCCTTAAACTGGCACCCAACTGATCACCATTCGGTGGTCACCATGACCACCAACTGGTGATCACTTCCTTAATGGAGCTTTATCCATTATAAACCATCAAAATACCTTCATAGGATTAATGTGGGATAATAGTCCCCAATTATTAAACTAAAAGTGTTTTTTTATAGATTTAGGCTCACAAAATTGATGCATCACCAAATCAACAAAAATTCCAAGAAATGAAATTGCCACACGTTGGATAATATCTCTTATAGTCAAAGGAGGAAAAATGGTTTGGGCAGGGCTTAGCCAAGAACCTAGGCACTTGGCTATAAGCTCTATTGCACCCACTATCTTAACAAATATATTTATCCCATATCATATTACATGTGGGACAAAAATATGATAAGGTTTTCAATTACCTACACAATATTGAGTTATAGGTGCCCTGGAATCTATGAAAACTACACAAGAAGTAGTTTAATCTCATCATACATTTGAAAGAAATATTGAAGGTGTTAATAAGGGTTCAGATGATTCAAAGGATAGGATCAATTGTAGATGCAGATCTAGAATCTATGATCCTTAACTGAGCACTAATAAAGCATAACTAAGAGGGTTGGCCTCTGTAATACCACTTGTAGAAACGGAAGAAGATTCATTAAATTGGCTCAATGATGAACTAGAACATACACATCCCTATCTTATACTCAGATAAGAAGGTTGTTTAAGTAATCTTATAAAGGTGTTTATAGATGTTAGCCTACACAATGTGTCCAAATTACTAATAACGATAATAATATGATGATCAATCCTATTCGATCCAAGCATGGTCAGGGTAAATCAAAAGGGTTCAAATTTAAGATTTGATCCACATTAAATAGTCAAATCTAATCAAATAGAAATAATTATTACTTCAAATAAGGCACACATTCACTGCACCGTTATAAAATACTTGGTTTGCATTTATCCCACATTCGATGTAATACAAAAAAATGACATCATAAAGATGCCTACACAATAGTAAGGTGATAACCACCAAACGGTGGTCATAGAGACCCCGTTGGTGTTGATGGTGGCAGTGATGGCTTTGGGATAGTAGTAGACTAGGTTTTGAATGATTTATACCCTTATTTTTCAAAGTAATAATAATTTATTGAACAAGGACTCTTTGGCTACTCGGATCTAACCAAATCCGATGTTAAAGTTTACCATGGCCACCATCTAAAATATTGTGATCATCATGCTGAAACATATAAATACTAATAACATTATAGGTCATCGATATGAAATCACATCAGGCCTAATTATATAATAAAGTTATCAAGGAACTAAGGATTTCTAAATGGTCGATAATCAAACCAAATATAAATACTGTAATCTAAACTGTGCATTCAAGGCAATAGTCCTATCATTAATCTAGAGTAATTATAAAAGCATAGGCCTAAAGCATTTTTAAAAACATAGGCAAATAAGAGCATATTAAATACATGAAAGATCCAACCTAAATTCATCCAACATTTGAATCTCCTCCATTATTTCTCCTATCCTATAGCCCCTTTGCGAGATGTCCCATTCTTTAGATAATCATAGATATATATGGTCTTTTGTTAAGCTTCCCATTCCAGTTTTCCATTCAATAATCAAATTAGGAGGAAGGTAGAAGGAAGGATCTACGATGGGGTAAATTTAGCCATATAAAGACCAAAATACCCATGGTTTTAGAGATCAACCCCAATTTTCTACTTCTTCTAGAAATGGCCACATTTTTCTTTCCCTTCTAGAAGTCCTCTTTTCTAATTCCTTTTTATTTCTTTTTATCATTTTTGTAAAAAAAAAATGATTAAATAAATACCATCTAGGTATTAAAACAATTAGGTTAATTTAAAACCATAATCAATGTCAATTATTGACATCCTCCTTCTTGATAGGTCTTTTGCTAGATTGATCAAGCACTTCGATCTTTTGGTGGTTGTTTTCCTGGCCACCATTGGGAATATGTAAAATCAAAAAATCATTGGCAAAACCATACTCAAAATATCAATGATAATTAAATACTGATCATATTTTTCTCTACAAAATATGATAATCCACATTATAATTGGAAACAACCAAGGGAGGGTTAT
>JAQPPZ010004945.1:0-27037 GCA_028583015.1 Wollemia nobilis
AAACTTGTATTAAAACAAAGATTAGTTACAATTGGGAGTAGACACTTCCCAGTAGAAAACAAATAAAGCACATGATTACAAGGCACGAAAATGCGACACTTTTCACCTCAGACCGCAAAAATTCAACAAGTCGTGAAATCGTGACAACTATCCTTCCTTGGTCGCGCCGAAGCAACATGTCTCAAAATCATGACATGTCACGAAATCATGACAGCTAACCTTCCTTGGCCGTGACGGAGCAACATGTCATGAAATCATGACATGTCACGATATCACGACAACAAACCTTCCTTGGCCGCAATAGAGCAACATGTCACGAAATCGTGACATGTCACGATATTGTGACAACTATCCATCCTTGGCCGTGACAGAGCAACATGTCATGAAATCGTGACACCACTCCTCCCTTGGCCATGACGGAGCAACATATCGTGATGTCACGACAACTTTCCTCCCTTGGTCGAGACAACACAGCATGTCACGATATCATGACAACTTTCCTCCAGTGGCCACGACGATGCAACAAGTCATGATATCATGACAACTTTCCTCCCGAGGTCGCGACGGTGCAACATGTTGTAATATTGCGACAACTTTCCTTTGGAGACCGTGATGGTGCAACAAGTCGTAATATTGCGACAACTTTTCAACGACGGCCGCAACGGCGCAACATGTCGCGATATTGCGACAACTTTCCTCCAGGGGCCGCGACGGTGGAACATGTCGTGAAATCGTGATAACTTTCCAACGACGGCCACGACGGTGCAACATGTCACGATATCACGACAAATTTCCTCCAGGGGCTGCGATGGCGCAACATGTTGTGAAATCATGACAACTTTCCAACGACGGCCGCGACGGTGCAACATGTTGTGATATCGTGACAACTTTCCTCCAACGACCGTGACAGCACATGTCACGATATCGTGACAACTTTCCTCCAGCACTTGCGACATCGCAACATGTCATGATATCATGACAAATTTCCTCTAGCATTTGCGATGGCGCAACATGTTGTGATATCATGATAGCTTTCCTCCAGCACCTGTGACGTTGCAACATGTCACGATATCGTGACAGCTTTCCTCCAGCAGCCACGACGACACAACATGTCGCGATAGCGCGACAACTTTCCTACAACATCTGTGACGTTGCAACATGTCGCGATATCGTGAAAAAAATAGGTCATGATATCACGACAAAAACCACCCTTAGATTTTTCTTTGATCATTGGCTCAAGGATCTTTCAAGACCCTGCCTAATCACCTCATCCTCAATAGGCATGTCACTATGCAGCTGCACCCCTACCTCTTTCTCAGCACCCATCTTAGCTAGGAAATCTGTCACTTTGTTTAAATTTCTACTCACATAAACTGGAATCACATCATCTAATTCCCTCCATAATTCCTTGATTTGAGAGACCAGAATCCTCAACCTCCATGCTTTCAAAGCAAAGTTCCTCATGCAATCAAGAGCTCCAACCAGTATTTGAGAATCAATTTCAAGAATTATCCTCCTGTGGCCCTGATTAATTGCCCAAATAGAAGCAGATTTGATAGCAATGGCTTTAGCTTCATTGTTTGTGGCTCTTTCCAAGCCTTGCAGTTCCCAATAGAGCACTGATCCCTTGTGATTTCGACAGACCATGCCAATTTTAGCACTACCCAGATTGCCCTTTGCAGCTCCATCAGTATTGATTTTAATCCAACCTTCTGGGGGAGGTTTCCAACTAGCTCTGTCCTGTCCCTCTTGCTTTTCAACTCCCTCTTCCAATGGCCCAGGACCAACCTGAGTTTCCTCTTTAGCGTGGACAACAACTATTTCTATGACTTTGCTCCAGATGACCTGCCAAACTCCATCAAGCGAGGAAAAAGTTTCTGTAAAAATTCTAGCATTTCTCTCCAACCACACTTGCCACCAAATGAAGTATAAGCCAAGCTCCCAACCAATTCGAAGAGCTTTAGATTTAAATGTACCCCTATTCCATCTTTCCCAAATATTAGTCCGATTCAAATCACCATTAATCTAGATTTTATAGTGAGAGAACCATTGCTTCCAAATCTGACGCGTGAAAGGGCAGTCAAACATCAGGTGATCAGCTGTTTCCTTGTTCTTGTGGCATAAAACACATTGAGATGGACCGATTGATTCCTTTACATCTAAGATTGTCAAAAGTGAGAATTCCATTGTGCATAAACTGCCAGGAAAAAAGGTTCACTTTTGGCCAGCCCTTGGAGTGCCAAATATTTCTCCAATCCTCAACCGGATAAGAATGGGGGGGAGGCTCAGGGAGGATCTTGTCATATCCATCCTTCACTGTATATACACCAAGGCTCCCATAGCCCCAAGCTAATTCATCCTCCTCGTCTCTCCCTATGAGAAACATTTTTGTCAAGATTTTGGTCAAGATGGGTGCCAACTCCGGAAGGATTGAAATTGGCCACTCCTCCAACCTCTTAAACTTCTTAAAATTATACTCCCCCAACTGAGTAGTGTTGAAATAACTTTCAATATGGACCCAAACCTTGGTTTATATGGCAGATTTTATTAGAAGTAATTCGAGGAATTCAACAATGATGGGTGGATACTGATCCCATGAATCGGTCCAGAAATGAGCCTTCTCCCCTCTCCCCACTTTCCAAAATAGTTGGTCTTTAATAACCTGAGATCCTAGCTTGAGAGCCTACCACACTAAGGATCCAGAACCATCCAAAGGGAAATGGCCCACCTCATTGGGGTTGACATGACCCAAGTATTTAGTAGTTAGGATTCTACTAAATAAGGAAGTTGGTTGGGAAATCCACCTCCAGTATAACTTTCCAGCCAAAGATTTATTATTTAACCTGGATCCTCTCAGTCCCAACCCACCTTTTACCTTGGGCTGGGTTAATTTATCCCAGCCCACTAAGGCCCACTTTCTCTCTCCATTTACTCCTTCCCACAAAAACTTTCTAGCCATCCTGTCCAACTCTTTCCATATTGTAAGCGGGGTAGCCAAGATAGAAAATTTGTAGATAGGCATAGCTTGAATTACTGACTGTAAGAACGTTAATCTGCCACCATAACTTAACCACTTGTGGGACCAGTGATTAATTTTGTCCTTGATACACTCTAGAAAATTCCTCCATGTGTCTAATTTCAGCTTCTTAAAGTGCAAGGGGATCCCCAAGTAAACCACAGGGAGAGAAGTCCTAGTGAATCCTAGGATTTCTAAAATTCTATTCTGAAGCCTTTGCTCCAGATTAAAAAAGACCACTTTAGATTTCTTGTCATTAATGACCTATTGAGTAGCCTTGAAATAGACATTAAGAGTATCCCTAATCGATCTTGCTTCCCTAAAGCTGGCCACTCCCATCAAACCAGTGTCATCCACAAACTGTAGGTGCATTAAAACTTCGTCTCCCACCCTAACACCCAATAATCTGCCTTGCTGTCTTCTCCTCAAGAAAAGTCTGCCAAGAACTTTAGCCAAAATGAGAAACAGATAAGGAGAACAAGGATCCCCCTAACAAAGACCCCGAGAGGCTCCAAAAGGTTGCAAAGGAAGGCCCTTGATTAGAATAGAGTAAGTCAGGGAAGAGACACAGCTCATGACCCACTTTATTTAGTCCTGAGAGAAACCAAAGGCAGCCATCATTTTGGCCAGGAAAATCCATTCAACCCTGTCATAAGCCTTTGACATGTCCAGTTTTATGAACATCCCTTTATTCCCAGAAGTGTGCATTGAATGTATTGCTTCCTGGGCCAAAACCACCCCATCCAGAATCTATCGACCCTCAACAAAACCCCCTTACTCAGAGGAGATAATGTTGTGAAGAAGATATTTTAGGTGCTCAGCCATTACCTTTGTGATTATTTTATACAACACATTACATAAGGCAATAGGCCTATAATCTGAAATATGAACCCCCTCCTCCCATTTTGGAATTAAGGTAATGAAAGTGTAGTTTATAGCTTTAAGCATTCTATTATTTTCTCTAGATTCTTCAACAACAGCCCTAACATCTTCCTCTAAGTAGTCCCAAAAAGCCTGAAAAAATTCAATTGGGAAACCGTTTGGACCTAGAGTTTTACCAGTACTCATTCCAAAAACCACAGCTTTCAATTCATCTCTATCAATGGGTTTGAGGAGGGCCTAATTTTCATCCTCAAAAATAATAGCAGGTATGACAGAAATAACTTCATTTTGGGCCTCTACATCTTGAACCACACTTTACTTAAAAAGCTTTGAGAAAAAATCCATAGCATGGGAATGTATACCTGGAAGAGTATCAAAGGAATGACCATTCTCATCTTGAAGGGCCTCCATATTATTCATCTGTCTTCAAGCACAAGCAGTCCGATGAAAGAATTTTGCATTTCTGTGCCCTTCCAATAACCAGGTGGTTCTTGCTCTCTGTCGCCAATAGGTCTCCTCCTGGTTGTCAATGTCCTCCACTGTTGTATGCAAGGCATCATCCTCAGCTTTGAGCTGGTTTGTAATAACTCCTTCTCTGAACTATTTTTGGACCTCATCCCAGTGGGCCACCAACGGAGCTCTTTGGGCCTGGAAGTCAGTTTTATTAGAACGTCTCCAATACTTCAACTGAGTTTTGACATATTGAAGTTGTTTGTGGATTTTGAACATTGCTCTCCCATAAGCTGGGCGGCCTTCTTCCCACCACTGTGGGATTTTCTCCTGAAGTTCTTTCTGAAGCCCAAAATTCTCAAATATGAAAGGTTTGTGATGGTGACCCATCCTAGTCCCGCCTTCCAACAAAATAGGACAGTGATCAGAAACAGGGCTTGCTAAAATCTAAAAATTGATATTCTATTTTACAAACGCCTCCTTTGAAAGTAGAAAGTGATCTAGATTCACCTTCCTACTATGTGGCTCCCACATTTTATTAGTCCAAGTGAAGTTATTGCTAGGACATTTAATGTCCACTAAGTGCAAAGCCTGGACTTGAGCAATCATGAAATGGTCCCCTGGATCCAAAAGAGGTGTTCCCCTTTCCTGGTCTCTAGAAGATAATTTAGCGTTAAATTCCCCAGCTATAATCCAGTCTAGATCTTCCCTTGATGCTCGCATATCATGCACAACCTTCCACTGCCGCATCTGATCCTCTAGGTTTTGAGATCCATAAAAGTTAGTGATTAGAACAAATTCCGTCGAGACATTATTCCTAAAAAGAGAGGTGAGAACACCCCTCCAGGCAAGGTGATCTATTGCAGACCATTCCAGAGAGTTCCACGGAGTAACAATCCCCCCGAGGCACCTTGGGCAGCCACATCCATATGACCAAGCACCCCTCCAAATTTTGTTGATTGTTTTAGACATAAGATCCAAAGACATCTTAGTCTCTTGTAAAAGTAAAAAATTAGTATTGCTATTCTCTAATAGTCTTTGAACAATAGATTGATGGGTTCTACTGTTTAAACCCCTCACATTCCAAGATTGTATAATCATGGGTTACCCTGGGAGCAATAAGAGTCAATTGTCCTCACCGATCCTCCCATGATCAATTTGTCTCCTTGGGCTACTAGCAGCTCCTTATTGGATCTTCTACCTGCTCCCTAAGAATTGCTATTTTTTGGTCTTTTTTCTCCCTGGGTTATCCCCAAAGATGGCCTTTCCCTGTTCTTCTCTGCTATCCCCATGTGAAAATCCTGAGATACTGTCTGCTCCTGGTTATGGACTACTAAGGCACCAAAACACACTGGCTGTGATACCTCAAAGAGATCAACTACCTGTTGTATGATGGGAGAAGATGAGAGGGGGAGTTTCCCGGGAATATTAGAAGTTTCCTTGAAACCCTCCAAGCCCTCCATAGAATGTTCCTCTTCATAAACCAATGACTTAAAAATCTCATACCTATTGGTAGGCCTGAGATGAGATTTCTCCTTTCCCTCCTTTTTCTTTGTCCGTATTTTTCTTCTGGGCTGTTCAAAACCCTCTCTCTGAGATTCCTGGCCTTGACCGGAGCTATTAGGATCTTTATTAGGAGCAGCCTTATCCTCTTTAGGCAGGTTTGGTATTCTTGAAGGGGCCTCCATTTTGGCATTCATATTAATAGGACAGAAACAGGCCAAATGTCCATGCTTGTGGCAAACCCTACATCTGAAGGGTAGGGCCTCATAGTCCAACTGTTGAATCCAGGAGAGACCTACCAATTCAATTTCCAACTCTATCGACAAAGGCTGGCTGAGATCCATCTCCACACATATTCGAGCATACACCGCCATGCTCCCTTCAATAGTGTCTCTGGCAACACCCAGATGTCTACCAATCAAATTACCAATCATTGCCAATACCTGCTCACCCCAGAATTCCATTGGAAGAGCATATAATCGAATCCATACTAGGACAGCAGTAGGTTCAACATGAGGATCGAAATCCACCCTCCATGGTTGAACAAATAGCCCTGTCATGCCATGGTTTTTCTTCTCCGACTCAAAAGCCTTATTTCTATCGGCCAGAGCCAAGAAGATGACAATAAAATAACCATTACTAATAAACCACAATGAATACTCACCGTGGGGCTCCCAATTTTGGTGGATCCAAGAATGCAAAAAGTTCAGGGAGGGGCGAATACCCATGAACTTGCAGATTAAATCATGGTTAGCTCTGTAGAGGACTGATTCTTCAACCATGCTAGGCTCAATGATGATTTTTGGCCTGGATTCGGCCTGCGGCAAACAACCATTCACCCGATGTGCTGACGACCTATTCCCAGCAGCCGTGAAGAGCTTTTTATATGCCATATTTTGGGCTTTGATGTTCTTCGAAGAAGAATCTTCTTTAAACAAATCAACGTAAGAGCTGGTGCTTCCTAGAAAAGGAGCCGGAGAAGTCCCCATTGGACCCTCCTGGGGCACCGATCTGACCTTCAGATCCACCGTACCCCAAAGACAGTTCAGCAAACAAGCAGAAGCCAAAGATTTTTTGAAGATGCAAAAACCCTAGTTCAAAGAAAAAAATCGCCAGAGCTCATTTTCCCGCCAAGACCCCCAAAATATTTTCCCTATCAATGACCAAATATTAATGAATAATTAGCTAATACTACATCTAGAATTTCTCTCCTAGATATCTTAAGAACTTCATCTATACGTAGATAAGAATTAATGGGTACCTTAAGCAAAATGATGGTACCTCAAGACATAAAACCTACTGTTGTGGTCAATGCTATAGTTTCCCATGGTACAAATTATGTAGAGTTTCACGATAAAAATATTCCTTCTCAAAGCATGTTTAGAGATAATCCATTATATATCACAACCCTAATTGGGGATGTGGGCATCAAAAGAGTCTTGATTGATAATCGGTCATCACTAAATATATGCACATATGATTTATTTCAAAGGTTTGGATTTATAACTAAAAATTTAAAAATAACCAAAATGATCATCAAAGCCTTTAATTATGAAATCCAAGAAACCTGTGGAGTGTTTTCAATCCCATTGCAAGTTATTCTAAGAATTTTAGATACGATCATGTTTTTTGTATCTTGCCCTGCATCATACAAAATTATTCTAGGTCGACATTGGATTAACGCAATGAGAGATATAACTTCTACTTTACATAAATGTGTTAAATTTAAATTTAAAAATCAATTGGTTACTATCCATGGTGACCCTAGACCCTTTGACATGTGTGCAATGGTAGAACCAATCAGTGTCCCATTTTGTCCTGCTTTATATTCAACAAATCCTATCCCTCCTAAAGATACTCCTTCACAAATTAAACCCACATCACCTTGTACCATAATTAAAATAAATGATCCTTCTACTTGATATCCCCTTTCAGAAGAAAAAATACCAGATTTATCTAAAATATTAACAACCATAGAGCATGCTAATTTAGCTATACAAGACTCCATCGTCTTGTCCTATTTATCACCATATCATCAAATGATGGGTTTGCCATAGAGGCAAGGAAGCATCTATCACATAGGCAAAATTAATATCCAAATAATATTTACATTTGATCAATATAGTTTTGCTCGGTGCTAATTTTCTCATGGATATGTGAAGTCAAAATAGATGATGTGTAACATGGGTTTTAGAGGTAAAGGATTAGGTCCTCTTGAATATAGCATATATGAACATTTAGAAATAGAGGAATGGCCTACCCAATGTGGTATTGGCTATATACCTACAAAAACCTAACCCTTCCTGTTTGACAATGATGACCATATAGTGACATATCAAGAATATTTAAAAACAAGTAAGAGGATACATTTTTGTAACATGCTGACAATAGCATATTCTAAAATGTTTGCTTCTCCAATTGAATGTTTAGAAGGAGATTTTTTTCATAATATTTCTCTTGAATAAATTTGGAGGAATGGATTCTTCTTTGGTGGGTCTATACCATGTATAGCCCACATTCAAACAACTACCCACAAGATGAATTAGCTAAGTTAACTTTGGAGGAACTCCAAGAAATGGGTGTCTCACCTGCCCCTACTAATTTTGAAAGAGATTTGAATATTGTAATAGAAGATGTCCTACAAGTCAACATCGGGACTAAAGCCAACCCTCTCCTAGTTAAAATTGGAATTGAATTAAGTGAAGAAAGACAAAATCAACATGTGGCATTCCTCATAGAATATGCTATTGTCTTCACTTGGACATATTCCGATATGCCCAACTTAGACTCTTCTGTAGTCATGCATCACTTAGTGGTGCGTCCAGATGCAAAACCTATAAAAAAAACTTAGAAAAATGCATCCTAAAGTAGCATTGTTAGTTAAATATGAATTACATAAACTTTTGGATGTTGAATTTATTCAAGTTATTGATTATGCCGATTGGATATCTAATGTCATTCCAGTAACCAAGAAAGAAGCTACTAAAATTAAAGTATGCATTGATTTTAGAGATATCAATGTTGCATGTCCTAAAGATGATTTTTCTCTTCCTAATATGGATCAAATTTTTGAATTTACAAATAGAAGTGGAATTTTATCCCTTATGGATGGATTTTTAGGATACAACCAAATTTGAATAGCTCCTCAAGATCAACCAAAAAATGCTTTCATTACACCCTGGAGAACTATCTATTGAAAAGTAATGTCCTTCAGTTTAAAGAACGCAGGTGCAACTTATCAACGAGCTATGACTTATATTTTTTCATGATATGATGTACGAAATTTTACATGACTATGTGTATGATATCATAGCTTGCTCAACTAAATAAGAAGATCACATCACTAATCTAAGACAAGTATTTGATAGACTTAGAGAATATAAAATTTGACTAAATCCAAACAAATGTGTATTTGGAGTAAAATATGGAAAATTATTAGTATTTATCTTTTCTATGCATGGCATAGAGATAAATCCTATTAAAATTAAGGCTATCATTGATATGCCACCACCTAAAAATATATCAGAATTAAGGAGTTTACAAGGCAAACTTCAGTCTATCCATCACTTCATTGGCAAATTGGTAGATAAAACTCAACCTTTTCTTAAGCTACTTAAAAAAATATCCCATTCCAATGGGATAATGAATTCCAAGAAGCATTTTAAGCTCTTAAGAAATATCTCCTTACCCCTCCAGTACTCGTTCCACCTATATTGGAATGCCCTTTAATCTTATATGTTTTTTCTTCTAAGCTTGCATTAGGAGTGATGTTGGCTCAACTTGATTATGATAAGAAATCACAAGCCACTTATTATATAAGTAGAACATTAATACGTCATGAAATACATTATACACCCATAGAGAAGCTTTGTTTTGCAGTTGTGTTTTCTACACAAAAGTTATGTCATCATATGCTTAGCCAAAAGACATTTGTTATTGCTAAATCTATTCCATTAAGATATCTTAAGAGTAGACCTTATTTATCAGGATGTACAACTAAATGTGTTCTTGCTCTAAGTGAATTTTAACTAACATTTATTGGTTAAAAATATATCAAAGGCCAAGTCATAGCTGATCAACTTGCTGCTACTCCTCTTGAGTCTACTCATCCTTTAACCATCGAATTTCCTAATGAATGTCTTAACTTAGAAGAAGATCATTCTGATTCTTGGTTCTTATATTTTTATGGAGCTAGATGTATGAGTGGTGTAGGTGCAGGCATCATATTAATATCTCCTCAAAAACAAATTATTCCTTTATCATTCAAAATTTGATTTGCCTACACAAATAACACTATAGAGTATGAAGCCCTAATCCTTGGATTACAAGCAACTTTGGATCTGAAAATCAAAATCTTGTTAGTCTTTGGAGATTTCTAGCTTGTGATAAATCAAATCAATAATGTGTATCAAACATGAGATGAAAAAATTTATCCCGAGAAGAATTATTTTTTAAAGCTTATCTCTTTATTTGATAAAGTAACCCTTGAGGCTATCCCTCATACTAGAAACTGTGTTGTAGATGCCATGGTAGCTACCACTTATCTATTACCTTTAGAATTATATGATGAATATTCTATGATCATCATTCACCAAATTCAAAATATAGCTTCATATAAATATTGTTTGGAACCTTTAGATGTATTTTTAATCAATGAAGTAACTCCAAAACCATGGTATACAAACATTTTTAACTTCCTTCAAAAGGGGAATTTCCTTGAAGGATTAGATAGAAACCAACATAGGTTGTTACGCAAGCGAGCTGTTCGCTTTGTGATTATTGGAAATACTTTATATAAAAGATATTTTGAAGGTATAATTTTAAGCTATCTCAATTTAGAAGAGTCTAATAAGGCGTTAAGTGAAGTCCATGATGGATCTTGTGGATGCCACTTTAGTGGAAGTGCTATTGATCAAAAAACTCCTATGAATGGGGTAATTTTGGCCTTCCATGGAAAAATATGCCAATGATTATGTGTGCCATTATGACAAGTGTCAATGACATGCAGAACTTGTTCATGCTCCTACTCAAGAACTTCAATCCATATCATATCCTTGGCCCTTTTCCAAATGGGGCCTAGATATCATTGGAAAAGTTAATCCCATTTCTTCAAATGGCCACAAATTCATCATAATAGCAACATAATATTTTACAAAGTGGGTGGAAGCTATGCCACTAGCTTCTTAAATAGGAGTCCAAGTATCTAAATTCATTTTGAATCAAATTATTTGTAGATTTGGGATTCCATAAACACTTATTTCTGATAATGGAACATGTTTAAAAAATAAAGACATTAAGAAACTTTGTCAAAAATATAAAATTCAACATCGATGGTCTGCTCCATATTATCCACAAGGAAATGGTCAAGCTGAAGCATCTAATAAAACTTTGATAATTTTTTTTAAAAATTTGGTTAATAAATCAGGCTGTGATTGGCATACCCAATTATATCCCACCTTATAGGCTTATCAAACCAACATTCGCACTCCTTCAGGCGCTTCCCATTTTGTCTTAGTTTATGGTGTTGAAGTTGTTTTCCCATTCAAGTTAGAAGTTCCTTCATTAGCTCTTCTACTACAAGATGTCAAAGTAGGAGATGAATATCATGCTAGTAGACTATGTTAGTTGGAACATCTTCATGCTTATCAAGATAAACTTAAAATTTTATTTTCAAATAAAGTTCATCATCGATTTTTGTAATCAGAGATCTAGTTCTTAAAGAAAATAAGAAAAATACTAATGCTAGAAAAGACCTTAAAGGTAAATTTCAACCCAATTGGCTTGGACCATTCGTCATCACTGTAAAATTTGGATCAGGTGCATATCGCTTGGCTACTTTGGATGGAAAAATATCAATGAGCCAATTAACATCATGCATCTAAAGAGATATTATGCATAAAAGCAAAAGTTACATCATTGTATATAATTGTAAATAAGCTTCTTTATCGTTCAAATTGTAATTATTCAAATCACAAAACAACAAAAAAAATCAAAAAAATATATGAAAAATTTCCAAAAATATGTCAAATTATGTTGAGTCATCATTTTGCATCATTGTTTGTTATTTTCCAAAATTCTAGTTATATTTTATTTTCTTTTGAATAAACTCAAAATTTGTCTTGAACCATTCACCTAATTCATATTGTTACTAAATATTGATTTTATCATTTTTATTATAAATATCTCTTGAACCAAGCTCATTATTACTTCATTAAATAAAATTTTTGAGTTTTGGGAATATCGTCTTGCTACTTTTTGAACCAAGAACACATTTTCACATTTTAAAATGATTTTGAAATTCAAAAAATGATACTACATAGTAGTATTAGTTCCTTAAGAAAAAATATTTCTTGCTATACTATTATGCGCATGGTCTAGAAGACTAGGAATTGGCAAAAGGTGATCGAGAGCCAAAATTACAGAGAAGAAAACATTTTTATTTTATTCAAAAATACAGCAAATATTTATAGTTACAACAGAATATTACAGTCATAGCAGAATATTACAGAAGTCGTAGAAGAGTTGCGCTCTACCAAATTTCTCAAATCTGAAAATACAAAAATATGTATCGTTCCAAAAATTTTCCAGCCCCTGTGCATGCCTTTGCTCTCCTTTTTAAAGGTTCTCAAGTGACACTTCTATGGCCCTTCGTTTCCTCTTCCAGAACCTTTCGTTTCATCTTCTCGTGCCGCTTCGTTATCCTGGTATTTGAAACTTCTGCCTTTCTGACTCTTCGTCTTCAGCTTTCCTTTCGGGCACAAAAATATGACAGGTCACGATATCGCGACACCTTTCGATCTCTGGCCCCTTCTCTGTACTTGCATCATGAAAACACATGTCATGATATCGTGACAGTTCCACTCCTTCGCTCTCTCTCTCCCATTTGAGTTGCGATATAGCGACGTTTTGGCTTTCGGCCTCCACTTTCTCCTTCGGGTCGTGAAACCATGACATGTCACAAAATCGTGACATATTTGCTTGCAGCCTCCTCCTCCCTGTTTGGGTCACGAAATCGTGACATGTCACGAAATCATGACATCTTCATTCACAGCCTTCTCTTTCCTATTTGGGTCACGAAATCATGACATCTTTGGCATCCTTGCTTCTCCTATGAAACCTGTCGCGATATCGTGACAGTTTCCCTACTGGCTTCTTCCTCCATTTTTGTATCATGATATCGTGACATATTTTCCATCCACGTTATTTGTATTGTTTCGGTCATGATATCGTGACACCTTTTATGTCACGATATCGTGACATATTTTTCGCTCACGTATTTGGCTTGTTTCGGTCACGATATCGCGACAACTTTTTCGCCCACATCCTTTGTTAAAAACATGTCGCGATATCGCGACACTTTTTATGTCGCAATATCATGAAACTTTTCAACACTTTGAAATATATATATATATATATATATATATATATATATATTTGTTTCTTTTTCTTTTTTTTTGTTGATGGAATATTTTTGTGTTGCCTTAGATGCTCCTACATCAGACACCCGGGGTTGATTTGAGAAGTGATCCTCACTTTTGAACTGTTAGAGGAAGACCCAAGTGATCAACCTTCGTTTTTGTCAGCCAAGTTGCATCTTCTGTCGGTCTGCCCTTCCACTTGACCAAATATTCAAAATACTATCTATTTTTGGTACTTCTACCTTCTCTAGTGTCCAGTATTTCCTCTATCTCATCTATGGTTGGAGTGGATGCTGGAATACTCCACAACTCTGCACTTGGTGTCTCACTACTATCCCCCTCACGGTATTTCACCAAATCTAAAATATTAAACACAGGTGATATGTTTAACCCACTTGGCAATTCT
This sequence comes from Wollemia nobilis, assembly GCA_028583015.1. Lineage (NCBI taxonomy): Eukaryota > Viridiplantae > Streptophyta > Pinopsida > Araucariales > Araucariaceae > Wollemia > Wollemia nobilis. The sequence goes on from JAQPPZ010004945.1 coordinate 13,676, forward strand.
ACTTCATACGCATTGCCTGAATCCTGTTTTGCTAGGATTCTGCACGGTCCAAACTTCTTCATATTTAGTTTGTTATAGGTATTAGCAGGAAATATTTCTTTTCTCAGATGGACCATAACTTCATATCCCACTTTGAATTCCTTAAACCGCCGCTTCTGGTTTGCTTTTGTCTTATATTGCATATTCATTTTAGCAATATGTTTCTTCACTTCTTCATGCATGTTCTTTAGATGCTCTGCAAAATCCTTAGCCTTGGCACTGCACTTTTCCCCTGTATCCAGCTTCCTCAACTCAGAAGCATTTCTTGGATTGCTTCCATATATTATCTGAAATGGATATTTGTTGGTACTCCTGTTGATAGAATTGTTATATGCAAACTCCGCCTACGGAAAAATCAGATCCCATCCTTTGGGCTTATCTCCTATCAAGCACCTCAATAGGTTACCAAAACTTCTGTTCACCACCTTTGTTTGCCCATCTATCTGTGGGTGGTATGCTGAACTGAATTTCAAATCTGTCTTCAGTTTCTTCCACAGGGTTCTCCAAAAATACCCAACAAACTTGGTATCTCTGTTAGAAATGATACTCTTTGGTAGACCATGCAGTTGTACCACCTCTTTGAAAAACAAACCTGCAATATGAACCGCATCATTAGTTTTCTGACAGGGAATAAAATGTGCCATCTTTGAAAACCTGTCAACCACCACAAATATGGAGTCATTTCCCCTTTGTGTCCTTGGTAGACCAAGAACGAAATCCATGCTGACGTCCTCCCATGGTATTTTTGGTACAAGCAATGGATGGTATAATCCGATGTTCTATCTCACACCTTTTGCCATCTGGCAGAATCTACAACTCTGCACAAATTTTTGCACATCTTGCTACAGTTGTGGCAAATAATAATTCTCGCTCACAAGAGCAATGGTCTTATCTCGATAAAAGTGTCCAGCCAATCCTCCACTATGTTTTTATTTGACTAGGTTTTCCCTCATGGAACTTATTGGAATGCATAATTGGTTTCCTCTGAAAAACATTCCATATTGGATCAAAAAATCCAACCACTTGTTTCTATCCAAGGTAACTGGTGCCAAGCAAGCCTTCCAGGCTTCTGTAAAATTAGGATCTTCAGGGTACAAACCCTTCAATTCATCAAATCCCAGCACTTCCACATTCATTTCTATCAGCAAACTCTGCCTTCTACTCAAGGCATATGCAACTCTGTTGGAATTTCCACTCCTGTGCTTCAACACAAAGGAATAACTCTGCAAAAACTCAACCCACTTCAAGTGCCTCTGGTTTAGTTTTCCCTGGCTATTTATATACTGTAAGACTTGATGATCAGTATATAGCATAAACTCTTTTGGCAGCAAATAATGTCTCCACTTCTTCAGGGCTTGAACTATAGCATAGAACTCTTGGTCATACACTGAATACTTCTTCATGGCATCATTGAGTTTCTCATTGAAGTAAGCAACAGGCTTACCTTCTTGACTCAGCATAGCTCCTATGGCACTGCCAATGGCATCACAGTCCACCTGAAATACCTTGTTAAAATTTGGAAGTGCTAAAACAGGTTGCTCAGTGACCTTCTTCTTCAATGTATCAAAGCTCTTGTCTACTCCTAAGGTCCACTTAAAGTCTTTCTTATCCCCTCTCATTGTTTTCGTAAGGGGTGCACAAATACTGCTAAAATTTTTGATGAATTTCTTGTAAAAATTGGCTAGACCATGAAATGATCTCACTTCAAAAGTGCTTCTTGGAGTAGGCCATTCAATGATAGCCCTCACCTTTTCTAGGTCTATTTTTAGACCTTCAATTGAGATGACAAATCCCAGGTATACCAACTCCTTCTTCACAAAATTTCACTTCTTCAAGTTGATCAACAACTGTTCTTCCCTTAGCTTCTCAAAAACCCTCCTGATATGCATCAGGTGCTCTTCCAGGGTTCTGTTGAATATCAAAATATCATCTAAATAGACAATAACAAACTTGCCTAAAAACTCCTTCAGCACTTCATTCATCAACCGCATGAATGTGATTGGTGCATTGGTTAGCCCAAATGGCATGAACAACCACTCATACAAACCTTCTATGGTTTTGAAAGTAGTTTTCCACTCATCTCCTTCTCTGATCCGAATCTTATGGTAACCACTCTTCAGGTCAATGTTGGTGAAGTACTTGGCTTCACTCAAATAGTCCATAATATCGTCCATCCTTGGCAATGGAAATCTGTATTTGATGGTGATCTTGTTGATAGCTCGAGAGTCTGTACACATCCTCCACTCTCCATCCTTCTTTGGTGCTAGTACTACAGGTATTGCACATGGACTCAAGATTTCTTGAATCAGTACCTTTTTCAACAACTCATGGACTTGCCTACTCAGCTCCTCACTTTCCACAGGAGTCATTCTGTGGGCTGCCTTGTTGGATAAACTAGATCCAAGTACCAAATCAATATGGTGACTGATCTTCCTCATCGGTGGTAAACCCTCAGGCACATTATCTGATATGATGTCTAGAAATTCTTCTAACAGGCATTCAAACTCTGCTGGAATATCTATGTACTGTTCCTTCTTGATAGTAGGAATTAATGCATAGCACATTGAATCCCTCTTCAGACCATCCAAAAAGCTGTCTACCATCCACTAGGCAGATTTTGGCACTATTGCACACTTTTTCATCCACTTCCTTTAGTGGCTTCAATTTGTGACATACTCCATCCTTCGTCAGAGAGTACATATTTGCATGCCCATCATGCACTGCATGTCTATCAAATTGCCATGGTCTTCCCAACAGCAAATGGCAAGCATCCATCGGCAAAAAATCACACAGGACCTCATCCTGATAATTCCCAATGTGAAATTTGACCAAACACTGTTCATTGACAAGTGCTCTATGGTATTTTTGCAACCATCACTGCAACCACACAATCTGATATGGATGCGGGTGCTTCCTCTTCCCCAATTTCAACATAGTAACCATCTCTTCTGAAACTAAGTTGTCTGTGCTACCATTATTAATGATAACATTGCAGACCTTCCCTACACATTTGCACCTTGTGCGGAACAGACTCTTCCTCTGTTCTGGTTCTTTTTTGTCATTCAACAGTTCTCTTCTTATCATCAACACTTCTCATCCTTATTCTTATTTGGAGTACTCTAACTCAGCTCCTTCATCTTCCATAGTAGCTTTGGCATGACCCTCGGGTCTCCTATCCATCCTTTCTTGGTGCTGGGGACACTTGTATGACCGATGTCCCTCTTCTCCACACTGGAAACAGGTTCCATGGAATGCTCCTCGTCCATACCCACATCCAGGTCTACCTCTTCCTATTTGGTAGCCATTGTTCTAATCATGCGGATGGTATGTATTCTCCATTTTCTGATCCTGGGGATTACTGGTTTCACCAGTCTTCTTCTGGTCTCTATAATTTCCTCCATCGATTCTTCCATTGGTTCTTCCACCGCGATCTCTTCCTCTCTGTTTGCCTTCGAATCTTCTGTTCAACTTTTCCTCAACCTTCAAGGCCAATTGATATGCATCTTCTATGGTGGTTATTCTGATCAAACTGAGTTCTTCTTGGATGTTCATCCTCAATCCATTTATGTATCTAGCCACCTTCTCCTTATTAGCCCCTGAATGACTAGTTCTAATGGAGATCTTGTAGAACTCTTCTATATATTCTTGGACAGACTTGCCTGACTGTCTCAAACTCTACATCCTCCTCAATAGGTCCAACTCATAATCTACGGGGATAAATTGTCTCTTTAGTTTCTCCACCATTCTGTCCCATCTGGCTATCTTTTATTTTCCATTTTTATTTCTTTCGAGTTGTACTCCTTTCCACCATAAACTGGCATGGCCTTTCAATTTTGTTTTTGCAAATTTGATTCGGTCTAGATCTGTAACCTCTTCATACTCAAAGTATTCCTCCATGTCATTGATCTCGTTAATCAACTCTTTTAGGTTGAGATTCCTAGAATATATAGAGACATCAAACTTCAGTCTCTTCTCATCCTGAGATAGGGCTTTCAACAATCTAGCTTCAGAAGGATCCAATGTTTCTTCATCATCTGATGTATCATCAGTTACCTAGGCTTCATCATCACTTTTATCTTCTCCTTTTGGCTCGACCCCTTTTCACAACTCTTCTTGTAGGGCTTACACCTGCCTCTGCAACGCTCTAAAATATTCTTCAGGCACCACATTTCTCCCACGACCACGGTTCCTTTTTGGAGGCATTCTGCTCACTTCTCTCGTAAATCTCAAACGGTCCTGGTGCAAATTGCCTCACATTCGGCGATCTGTTTACACGCTCAGGAACTCCCTCTTTCTCTTCTTAGAACCCTTCCATAGATCTTGGTGCAAGCTGCCTCACTTTTAGCGTTCTGCTCACACACTCAGGAACTCCTACTCTGATACCATTTGATCGAGAGCCAAAATTATAGAGAAGAAAATAGTTTTATTTTATTCAAAAATACAATAGAGATTTACAATTACAACAAAATATTACAATCATAGTAGAATATTACAGAAGTCGCAGAAGAGTTGCGCTTTACCAAATTTCTCAAATCTAAAAATACAGAAATATGTTATCGTTCCAAAAATTTTCTAGCCCCTGTGCATGCCTTTGCTCTCCTTTTTAAAGGTTCTCAGGTGACGCTTCATTTCCAGCTGGTGGCCCTTCATTTCCTCTTCTAGAACCTTTCATTTCATCTTCCCGTGTCGCTTCGTTATCCTAGTATTTGAAACGTCTGCCTTTTCGACTCTTCATCTTCGAATTTCCTTTTGGGCATGAAAATATGACAGGTCACGATATTGCGACACCTTTCCGTCTCTGGACCCTTCTCTATCCTTGCATCGTGAAAACATGACATGTCGCGATATCATGATAGTTTCACTCCTTTGCTCTCTCTCTCCCCTTTGAGTCGTGATATCGCAATGTTTTGGCTTTCGGCCTCCACTTTCTCCTTTAGGTTGCGAAATCGTGACATCTCGTGAAATCGCAACATCTTTGCTTGCAACATCCTCCTCCCTGTTTGGGTCACGAAATCATGACATGTGGCGAAATTGTGACATCTTTGCTCGTAGCCTTCTCTTTTCTATTTGGGTCACAAAATCATGACATCTTTGGCATCCTTGCTTCTCCTATGAAACCTGTCACGATATCGTGACAGTTTCCCTGCTGGCTTCTTCCTCCATTTTTGTGTCGCGATATCGCGACATATTTTTTGCCCACGTTATTTGTCTTGTTTCGGTCGTGATATCATGACACCTTTTATGTCACGATATCGCAACATCTTTTATGTCAGGATATCGCGACACTTTTCAACACTTTGATATATATATATATATATATACATATATATATTTTGTTTCTTTTTCTTTTTCTTTGTTGATGCAAGATTGTTGTGTTGCCCTGGATGCTCCTACATCAAAAGGACAAGTATCCCTACCTGAATAAAATCCCTTGCTCCTTATCTAATATGAGCAAGTATCCCAAAAAAGAAAAGCAAGAAAAAGAAAAAGAAAAAAATAAAGAAAAAGAAAAGTAGTTTTACTACAAAAGCAATAAAATCCCCTTGTTCACAAACAAAAATGAACAAGAATCCCTACTCAAAATAAATAAAAATAAAGGAAGGGGGTAATGATATTTAATCCCTAGAATTTCTTAGTTATTCGAATACCATGGGATGATCCTCATTACAGGTTAAGTTGCATCAAGCTGGTTTGGCAATGATGGTATCTTTATGCATGGCGATATTTCTATCATATTAACGACCCTATTTTGTACAGATCAATGTTAGCTTATGGATTAGCTAGCTTTTGGTGACTTGAATTACATAGTAGTTTAGTACAGTTGCATGCACAAAATCATGGTTAATGAATATTTCACTTGCACACACATTGGTTCATAAAATTTGGCTTGTATCATTACCTCACTCAAATTTGGTAAATCAACTTCACAACACACACACATTTGATCCTTGAGATATTTTGTATCATTATGTAAATCAAGATAGATAATGAACTCACACATCACACACTGGTTCTTGATAAATTTGACTTTATCCTTGAAATGATTAAAATATTTCTTTGAAATTTGCTAGAAAACATCAGTTTGTAACCATTTGCATTAATCCTTATAAATCACTTCATTTTAGAAAATTACAATATATATTGTCCTCAAAATTTCATCATGTGACACAATGATTTTTTTCCAATAAACTTGCATTTTTAAATCACACATAATCATTTATCATGAATTTGCATTTTGACTTTGCGATGATGGTATAATTTCTAGTAATAACTTTACCTTCAAACTTCATACTAGGAATTCTATGCCTAGCGCAAGTCATCCTTCCTAAATTTTCATACTTAAATCACTTTATATCCCTCACAAATACAATATTTATCAACCTATTTTCTCAAAATCAATGTCTCTTAAAACAATTGACATCCTATTTCATCATCATAAGCCTCAAGGTTACTCTTGAGCCCACAACATAGAAAACTTCCTCACAACAGGATCTGCTTCATGACCTATTGAGCATTGATCTCCACCAACGATCATAATAGCATAACATTATTTGAGGTTCATTGCTAATCCATCAATTCTATCATCGTACAAAAACATCCTTTGACCTCCAAAAATACTTTACAAAATCATTTTTCTTTTAATTTAATCATGATAAAAAAAATTCAAAGATCAAAGCATGATTACGAAGATTATGTAACAAACCTTCATAATAAAATACAATAAATCATCCACTAAATAAAATCATTCAAAGTTGCATAGATAAAAAGGATCAATATATATATATATATACATATATATCAAAATATAAGTACAAAAGGAAGTTGAACTGGTATGCCACAATCTCCAAAATTGGCATACTCAATCACTAAGAGATATATTACAAAAACTATATCCATTTATCACCCTATGGTCTCCTTGATCCCCTAGATCTCTGAGCCTCGTCATCCCCACCAAGGGGTCATGGTGGTTGAAAATCTGCTACCTTTGTAGCTATCCTAGATGCTGAGTGAGATATTGATCTCAAGTGGATTGGAGTTACAAACTCTATAGGTAATAGATATCTTTGATCCACAAGCACTATCAAAAAGTACAATCCCTGACAAAAACCTATCTACTAAAGAGCCCAAGCTAGCTCATCCCTTGAACCTCTCCTCCCTGATCGAGTTAACTAAGAAGGTGTAGGAATAGGAACCCCCACTCCTTGAGTTGCGTAAGCCCAAGATTGTGCAAGATCTACCTCTAAATTCTAAATACTAGTCCTAAAACTAGCATTCTCTACCCATAGAGCTACCATCTCACTACTCTCTTCCTCCTCTATGACCACACCCTTCTCGAACAATTTAGGTCTCATATCATGTTGAGGAGAGACTCTCCTCTCCCTCTCTCCTCTCATTGATCTCTCCTCTATCCCATATGCCCTCTCTCACCTAGTCATACTTTGGATTTGGTGACCTCCCCTAGTGCGAGGTCCCTCTCTCCTAGGGGATACTTGTGTCCTCTACTACTGTTGACTAGCAGGGAATCATTGACAAATAACCTACTTGACTACTTGATGGATTATACCCCTTAGCCTAGTAATTTGTGTCAAGTGAATGCTAGCATACCATTGTAGATATTTAGTAGTCACTCCTACATCATCACCCTCTATTGTAACCATCATATCATCATCTAGCTAAGGGTCTAAAAATCAAGCCATGTTTAGAGCACCACTCATTGTCATGGTGTCTTGTGTCGACCTCAAAAATGTGACATCCCTAGTCCTAGGGATATCCTGATACAAACCAAACTACCATAGAACTTGGTCAACATGGTGTAACTCCACCTCACCCTGCTCCATCCAGATCTAGATAACTCGCCTTACATGAGCTAACTCAAAACCATGCTCTCCCCATATTGGAAGCTCTCTCCAAGGCCTCCATCGAATTTCACCTACAATTGCCTCGTCTATCAGCCTGCTAGCTATGTTAAGGCTAATCCAACCCTGGTGTCCTCTATGCAGGTACCAATAGAATACTTTGGGCCTCTCTACTTCCACTCTTGTCATTGACTGTCCTACAGGTCTTTACACTGCTACGTGCTCCCAACATCATACCTGTAGGAAATAGGTAAGCACCAATGCTTTAACTCTTCAATAAACAACCCTAAAAGGTATCTTGTACAATTGACACAAAATATATGGGTCCTAAGTAAACTGTAGATCTTGATCCCTCATATTTGTAATGATCTCTGTAAGAGTCCACAATAGGTGGTGATTTCTAATATGGCACAATAGTAGCCCTACCACCATACCGCTAAGAACCACCATCAGTTGAGAGATCCCATCTGTCTAACCAAGTCTCTTAATGCTAAATTTGCTCTTCTCAAGCATGAAGCTCGGATCCCCAAACAAACATTGCATTTCTTGGCCCTTATTGCTAGATGCAGATATAAACATACCTTTGAGAGGCACCCTCAATATCCTCTAGATATCCTCTCGTGTTGGGGCCATCTCCCTCATTGATAGCCAAAAATAGGAATACCCTGGATACCATCGCTCAACCAATGCCATCAATAACCTGAAGTCTATTAGGATTTGTGGCATCTCTACCACATGTCTCAATCTCATAGCCTCTAGAGTAGCCCTCTTTGCATCTATAAGGGTAACTAAATCTGCCTGGAGACTACAGTATCTCCACTCCCTATTCTTCAAAATTACCCTTTGTTAACAAACAAAGCAATAAAAAAATCAAAATTAGCAATCAGTAGCAGTGATAGAATCTAAAATTACAATATCAAACCTATTTCAATGATATCATCTGATTTGATATCATCGAAATCAGGTCGATATTATCGATATTGACCCCGTTTTTATGATATCAAACCTATTTTGATGGTATCGGCTTACCCGATATCACCGAAATCAGGTTGATATCATCAAAATCAGGCCAATATTGCTAAAGTAGGCCCGATATCATTGACATGGTTGTACAATGGTAACTGTGCCCTAAAAATCTAAATTTAACAAAAATTAAATGCTAAAACAAAAAAAAATCTAAGCTAAAGAGGTTTACGATCCTTACCCGTATGCTCCTTGTCCTTGTCCACACCTCATCATCTCGGTGTGTGACCTCGATCATTTCTTCTCTCTAGAGCAAATTTTTAGCAGCAATGAAAAGAAAATGAGTTAGGTTTTACCCTAACTTTTTTTATTTTATTTATTTTTACCGTAATTTCAAAAATTTTAAGTTTTCCACCAAATAGAGAATTTGGCACAAAAAATCGAAGGGGGTACCATACCTAATGCAGTTTACAGTAAAACTTGAAACTTCAACAAATTTTGCAATAAGTTTTTGTTTTCTCATAAAACGTGTCACCTTTTTTTTAACGCATTTTTTTCAAAAATGCGCTAAAGAGGAGGCAAAATGTAATAGGCTAAAATTGATCCATGTCAATTTTCCTAAGTCAAAAACATTAAAAAATTAATTAAAACTACTTTCTAACCTCTTGCCTTGATTTTCACACTCATATCAAGTTTGTTTCTAACATCCTGATGATATCGGCTCTATTTGAGCAATATCGACTGTCCGATCCAATATCAAACTTTATTTTATGAAATCGAATGTTTGATTTCATCCAAAACTAAAAATTCCTAGAATAGCAAAAAGACAATTTTTGTAACCTTCCTTGTTTGTATATGGCTAACAACATGGACGTTACGGTATCAGATTAGCCGATATTGTCCAAATGGGATAGATCATAACTTCCCTTGATTTTTATCCCAACCCCCCTAACTCACCTTATCTATTTAATCCAGGAACTCTCCCTAGATTTTTGTTGGCTCTCACTAATTCTTACATCCTTAGCGCTATATTGCATACTGCTAGTTTCATATTATATTATAGGTTTGGAGATCTAGAATTGTGCATCGGTTGGTATGATACAATATCGAGTGTTCGATATCACCAGAACATATCCGATATTATCTACAGATCACTTGGGGGAAATTTCTAGCTACTATTTGCACATCTTCTCACCTGATATTTTGTTTCATAGTGTTTTATACCCTATTCATCAATTTATTTAAGCATTAGTTTCATTTATCATATCCGACGTTCACCATCATAGCATTTCATTCTATCATTTTACACTTATACCATAGATTCACATTGTTTATTTCTAGCATTACATATAGTGAGTTTCATATAGTCTAATTCATGCTTAATCAAGTTCATGTTATGCTGGAAATCTATGTTTTTGGTGTCAAACTATAAAATTATAGGTTTTTGACTAGATCTGACCTATCGATACCAGATCAAACGTTCGATATCACCTGTAGTAAACAAAAATATTCCAAATTAGCCATTCAGATTGAGGAAGATTGTAAAATTTCTTTAACAATTAAGCATTGCATCTATTTATCTTCTATATTTTATTGTGTGATGTATTCATGTGAATCAAAATTGCATATAGTATAGGTTTAGTTATATTTAGCCAAACTAGGTGAATGTGAGTGAACTAAAAGGAACACATCAAACAAATCCCAACCTAGGCATGGAAACTACCATACAAATATTTCTTGGTGAACCCACTTAATTCATCGTCAATCACTAAAAAAGGCATGACATCAAGTGCCTCTCACTTGAGGTGTACACTCATCATTTTCCCATTTCCTTTCTAGGTGTAGATCCATTAGCCTAAGAAAAAGAGTGTGAAATTTTTAAGACTACACCCCTCATTTCATACCCCTTTCTTCATACCCCTAACTTTAATCAATTAAGGTATCATACCCTTAACTTCATACCCCTCACTTCACACCCCTTTCTTCATACCCCTCATTTCATACCCCTTTCTTCATACCTCTTTCTTGATACCCCTAAATTCATACACCTTTCTTCATACCCCTTTCTTAATACTCCCTGTTGGAGCTAAAATCGACTCAACATCAGATACCCCCAAATTTGAATTTTTGGTTTCAATATTTTCACCTAATTTGTTAGTCTCTATTGCATTTTATTTTGCAAGGTTGATTTTTAATTTTTGGCCCTCAAAGAACTGTTATAAAAAGGTTTATTTGCCATAAGGAATAAGGATACATCCAAGTTAAAGCTTTGGCCTTGATCGTTGAATTGAATTGAAAACCTTTAAAACATTAAAAGTGATTTTTAAGGATGTCCGATTATTAAAAGGCTTGTAAAATTTGAAGAAATAAATATTCACTAAAAAATAATCTATTAAAGTCCATAGGTTCCTAAGGAAATTAATCAAAACATTCGAACTTAAGTGAAAGCAAAGAATCCTATGGTCAAAATAAAAATCAAGTAAGAAAATAAGGGTATGCTCCTCTTTTGTGGTAAAATTCATGCAAATTTACTAATATAGATGGTTGTGCCTAATCTCAGCCTAGTCCAGCGGATGCACACTCTCCAAAAAGTCAAAACATTAAAGCCAATGAGTCATCAATGTTCATATTACAAAGTCTAAATCAATTAAAACTAAGTCATGCACCCATTTAATTAAATTTTGGGAAAATTCAAAAGATCCAAAGGTAGCACTCGCTTTGTCTTGATCCAATGGACGCGTGCTCATCTAAGGTGATCTAGATTAACTATAAGCTAGAGCTTAATTTGAGGATAAATTAAAATTAAATCATGCTATAAAATCTAATAAATAATATCGAGAGCCTCTCAAGATCTAGATGGTAGCACCTAATTATGATGACATCCAATGGTTGCACACCACTCAAATTAATAATCATTGCAGTCAAAGGGTTTAGGCACCTAGACATTAATTAAACCACTAATCAAGTTTTATGAGGATCTTAACACATTAGTAATTTTCCCCCTTCCACTTAATCCAAAGTGATTTAAGGTTTAAGTTATGCACCTCATTCATTATTAAGCCTATAGGTTAAAGAATATCGATGGTAGTGCTTAACCATGATTCAATCTAATGGTAATGCTCATAGTAGATCAACCAATCGATAAAAGCCTTTCATATGAATAAGAAGTAACTACCTTCCATCTTCAGTAGATCTAATGACTATGCTTAATCCAAGGTGATCCGACGGTCGTGCATGCAAGAAGTTAACCAAAAATTAAAAGCATCCTCAAAGTGATAGATAAAAAGGCTTGCACCTTCATGGGATCTGATGGTCATACACATTCCAAAACAGATCTAACAGTAGCACTTTTTCAAAGCAATCAAATATTGACAAGTCAAACATAGAGGATACATAATGCACATTTTCATCAGATCGGACGACAACGTTCGATTCTGCTAGATCTGACGATTGCACTTCAACAAGATGATCAAAAAGATATAAAGCACACATCATCAGTTGATCCAATGGTAATGCTTGATCCCACTTAGATCTGATGGTAATGCTTCCCTGAAAGTGATTGGAATTAACAAAGCGATCATCAACAGAGTGATGGTCAAATCAATATCTGATGGTCGTGCTCATTCCTACCTAGATCCAACGATGATGCTCCCTCAAGATGACTTAAATATGATAAAGAAAAGGTTATCGAGTGGTTAAGAGTAAAAATGGGTGCTAATCAAGATTAAACAAGGGCCTAAGTGGATATTAAATATTTTCCCTTGGGATATGAAGCGCTCATCTTCGATTAATTCGATGGTAGTGCTTAATCCTGCCTAGATCTGATGATAGCACGTTTACAAGGTGTTTGAAGGTTAATATAATCAAGCTCTTTTGGTCGCATGATTAATTAAATATATTATTAGAGCTAAAACCAATGCTTAGTCAAGATTATAAGGGTTTAATACATGATTGATTTTCCCCTTTCACACCGTTAACCCTTGCACATGTCTGAGGAATCCAACGAGCGTGCAAGTTTGATTTTTGATCTAACGATGAGTGCACAGAGATATGATCATTTTATGAAGGATTATGTTTAAATAAAAGGTTATTAACATTTCTAATTACCATGGTAACATTAATAAGTTAGGATTATATGAATATTAATGCATTGATAAGATCAAATCGATAATTATATTTTTGGGCCTAATTATTTGTGATCAATTTGCTTCTAACCATAGTTTTTGACTTAATACATACATCCATTATGTCATAGGGCTAATGATTATGCAAGTTCAAAGGCATCAAACAACAAAACTTAAAAATAGACTAGATATAACGGTAATCATGGTATGCGATGCTCATGAAGGGGTATGGATAAAATACTTTATAGCCTTGATTAATATTTGATTGATTATAATAATAGATATTAGGTTAAGACAATTCAATTTTGATATATTTTTCCTATGAACTAACTAATGTATGTTGATCTAGCTCCTGTGCAAGACCAAGGTGGTGGATCATT
>JAQPPZ010004947.1:0-25757 GCA_028583015.1 Wollemia nobilis
ATAGCTTCAACCTTTTGCATGGTAGAGTACAAGGTCAGGAATGTATAAACATTGGACTGATGGTTGACCATGCTAATATCTGAATTGAAGGCTTGGAGGTAATAAAATGAGACTTGTTCACGAGTCGATCGAATACCATCAGGGACTCTCTACCAAGTTCAAGCGAACTTAAATTGAAGTTGATGATTTCCTCCTATGGATGCCTTTAAATGTTAGTAAATTGATGCAACAGAGAAAAAGGATCTGCTTGTTAATTGAAGCTCTTTATCATTAAATCAGCCAATTGGTCCCATGTGGTGATAGTGGCATGTGGTAAGGACTGGTACCAGTAAAGCAAATTCCCTATGAGAGAGAGCACGAGTAGTATGACCATGAGATCTTTGTTTATGATGCTATGAATAGTTGCCAAAGAAGCCACATCTTAAACATGCTCATAATTTGTTTTTCCTATACCATTGTAAGTAGGCAAAGCCTTCAATACCACTGGTGGGATCGGGTTTTGAGCTTGAAGATTCAAATCTCTAGGATGATTCAATGCTGGAAACTATCTTGGTGGTGATGGATTTTGGTCCATTTGGACCAGAGTATTTTCTTGAGGAGGAAAGCTAGTGGTAGTACTAGAGGGACATGGAGGAATGAAAAACACACCAGCTACGTGTGAAGACCTTACGATTGATGGGATAGTGGAAGTGACTAACCTAGGATTCTCTCCGAAGACTTGGGTGTCAAGCTCAAAGAACTCAATACGATTTTTAAAATTTTTGGCATTCAATCTTGTGATAATGAAGTAAAGCTTTCACCAATTTCATGTTCAAAGGCTTTTGGGTAAAACTGAGTCGCCATATGTTATAATAAAATAGTAAAATATGAGCATCAAATTTTAATACTACTTAAGGTGGAACTTTCGGGGTCCCACTAGGCGTGCCAAAATTTGTTGGTCATGAATCTACCTAAGTATAAAAATATGCACCCTGGACCCGACCAACATTGAAAGGCCAAAGGAAAGAGATGTTCTTCAGGCCAGTCTCCAGAGAGGGCTCACTCACGTACTTATCTAAAAATTGGTATAAATATTAGGGAGAGAAATTAATAGAAAGAGATGGGAAATTTTGTTGTAAGCTAGAAAAATAGAGTGAGGATAAACTAACAGATAAATAACCAAGTTAATTTTTAATTAGCATTTAATAAAAAGAACAACATAGGAACCAATCACAGATTGCACATATGACTTTCAATTAACATTTCAAAATTCAATTCTTCATAAAAAATTAAATTCAAGTGTAGAATTCAATCTATCTAATAAAGGTATGAATATAAAAGAAATAATAAGAAAAACGCAATCACATACACAACTGATCTAGGAACTAGAGCCAAAAGTCTTTCAATTGATGCAAAATTTTAAACTCAAAGAGTTTTTAACAAAATGTTCCCCCCTTCTTACATCAAGTTTTCTAGTTTTTATAGAGGATTTGCCTCCAAAATTAAATGCTCATTAAACAAAAATGATGGAAAATGATAGATTGGTCGGTCATAATTCTTCTTCTTGGCAACAAAAACGAACCAATATGGTGGTACCTTGAGAATAAATGAATTATTTCATCACATGGCATATCGGGACTTAGTGGGAATCATTGACCAAATTTTAATCTCCTTGATGGTGCTTAGAAAATGAAAATCCACCATAATGGACGATACCTCAAAATCATTCAAGATCACACCAAATTCAAGAGTGAACAACATTTAATCTGGGTAATATTCTAGTTATTAGTCGATCCTGATACTTATAAGTAGTAATTCTAGAAACTTTATCCCTTTTTGCCATAAAAATTGAGTTCACTGGTCTTGGAATTCCCTCCATACGAATCTTTGTTCAAAAGTGCCTTTGACCATGGTTTCACCTAAATAAAATGGAGTAAACTGATTTCACTGAGGTGAAGCCTAAAAAGGGCTTTCACTAAGGTGTAGCATGCAAGGAATTTGATTTCACTAGGTTATAGTGCATCATGATTTTTTTACTAAGACAACATCCCATGCTTAGAAAATATGTCAAGTGTTGTTGCTGCTTTTACCAAGCAACGTGTAAAAATAAGTTTTGTTTAATCTTCACGTGAATCATGAGTTTTTCCACTATGAGGTGCAAAAGGATATTTCACCCAACAACTGCACTCAAGATGAGGGGTGAAATGGAATGTTGCTGCCAAAATGGAAATTTCGCTATCCAGGGTGATTTTTCCAGAAAATGGATGAAAAGAGAATTTCTCCAGTGTAGGGTGCAAACTAGAATTTCACTACGAAAGAAAGCAAAAAGGAATTTCGTTCCAACTTGGGATGAAAATAAATTTCGCTATGACTTTTACCGAATATGATTTTCGCTATGATTTTACCTGGAGATGAATTTCATTGCGCCTAGGGGAAAATGAATTTCACTATGCCTAGGCACGAAAATGAATTTCGCTCTGCCTAGGGGCAAAACTGCCTAGAAGATGATTTTGCTGGCGAAATTCATTTTATACTTAGGTAAAATTTTCACAAAATTTGAATGTGGTAAAAACTTTTAGGATCCCATCCTAATATTATTTTGTAATTCTCATTATTATGTAATGACCCACTTCCAACATGGGGGATCCCATATATAATGTTATTTTTTAATGTACGTGGCATGTTATGCTCCTATGCAGGTGGGGCCATTTGATGTAATTGTTATCAAGATTGTAACTTACATTTGGTAGAAGATTCTAGCTTGAGTGGCATTTTGCATGTAAGCCAAATCTTGAGCCTAGGGTTAGGGTTTGCATGAAGTCTTTCTTTAAAAATATATGAATCCGTGTATGAATCATATTTTTTAAAGTTAATGAAGTATTGAAGGAGGTTGCCTCCTTGAATAGGCCTATGATTCTAAGTGATTTATGATATTGTTTCAATTTTGTAATTACTTTCTACATAGTATTATTCTGTTATTGCATGTATTTTAGTTATCTTTTAGTATTTTGTGTGTGTGAGCTTTATTTCAATAGTAGGTTCCTAACAAGTGGTATCAGAGTTCTTTCCAAGGCCGAGTTCTGCTGCAACTATGATGATTCTTGCCATCCATTCCGCCTGTAAGGTATAATTTTTTGTGTGTTTTTTTGTTTTTCCTTTATTAAATAAAAATATTAAAAAATATAGTTATTTTTTCGACAAAAAAAATTATAGTTCTGTTTCGGTAGTTGTGTAGGTTAGAAACCCTGTGCCGAGGGTTTTAAAATATCGCGAAGGGGATTTCATTATTGGTTAAGCTAGATAGTCCATAAAGCATCTAGTGAAGTGAGGGGCGATCAGGCTCCAACACCCAAGCCTTAGACAACACTCGCGCATAGAATTGAGATTTCATGCATCTTCGGGTGTATCGAGAGACAATTCTAGGGTTAACAAAATTTTATCCAGTAGGAAGATTTTTGGCCTTGTATCATCCATTGTCCATGGGACACAACATCTCGGATGATTACCATCCTGTACTATTAGAGAGAAATATAGTGTGCTCAAGGGTATGTGTGGAATCCTCCTTGGGTAGTGGCCTAAAATATTGGTCTGAATACTATTGTTCATCAATGTGGTATAAAAAAGGGCCTATGGATGTTACATACTCCTTTACCTAGCATACCCTGGTTATGTTAAACACTTTAACCTAAAAAAACACACATATTCGTATTCTGTTAAACTTGCATTCACAATTCCAAAAAGTAAGCATACAAAGGACTTCCCTATCATAGAAGAACACACCTTGCATGCACCAACAAATAGGATAGAGTTTACAAGTGTCTCTAAAAATTCTATAATATTCTAGTACATTCAAATCAGTAACCGTAACAGTCAGGTCAGTGGTAGTAACAATAAAATCAACTGTAATAACCAGAAAATATAGGTGGTTAGGATCAAAAATAGAATCGTCAGTATATGTAACTGCAGTACAGGTGATAGGACAGTGACAAGGTGATCAGTTGACAGATCTGAGATAGTTGATTCAGTTTTTCCACTTGTGATGTAGAGCTCCCAAAAAAAAAATTAGTAGATAATTCTACACTCTATTCCAGACAAAATTGTCCTTGGCAGCCCCTGGTCAAATTTTACACCGATTTTCCAAAAATAGCAATTTTTTTATTTTTTTTGCTAAGGCCATAACTTTTCAATGGTCAATCAGATTGATCCATTTTTTTTGGGAATAGAAGCTACTTGTTATTCTGCACCAAAGACCCTCAAGGACTCACTGGTGAAATTTTAAGTCCAAGTGGAGGAAATTACCTTGACATCGCCTTGCAACCAACAGGAGATCACAACTTGTTAAGAAATTCAGTATATCTCCTCATTGAGTGCTCAGATCAAAAAACCACCGAAGTGAACCCTATCCTAAAATTAGTGTTGCAATCCATTTCCTAAATTAAATTTTGGACCCTTAATAAAAATAGTAACTCCTAAAATCCCACATCTATTTTTAGTAACAGAGTAAAAAAGTTAAAGGCTATCTCAAATGGCAAGTGGCACTCATGGACATCAAAAAGAGGTAGAACAAAACACTGCTTCAACATTGGATACCCTACTAAGTGTTGTTACTGGCTTGCAAAAAACAACTGAACACTTGATGACATAATTTCAAACTTTCAAATTTGACCAAGATACCTCCAGAATTCTCATAAAAGAACACCTAGCAGATGTTGAGTCTAAAATACAAGGTGGTCCAAGCAAGTCTAAGTATCATCATGAAATGGGAAAAAATGACTCTCACCTTTGATTTGATCGTGATACTCCCTTCAAGATATCAAAACTAGAATTTTCTAAGTTCAATGGGAAGGATGTTGATGGGTGGTTATGTCATGTTGCTCAATTATTTAGACTCCATGATGTCCCCATTTATCACCGAGTTCAAATGGTTTCTTTCAATTTGGAATATGAAGCCTTATAGTGGTACCAATGGTTGCAAAAAACTATCTCTAATCCTTCTTGGGTAGAATTTGAGTCCCAATTACTCACTCGCTTTGGCTCTAGTTAGTATGATGATTTTACAGGATAGTCGACAAAGCTGAAACAAACTTCGACAGTCTGATATTATCAAATACAATTTGAGAGTTTGGACAAAAAAATTGAAGGATTGAATTAAGGATTCTTTATGAGTTGTTTTATTAGTGAATTGTGGGAAGATCTCCAAGTCGAGGTCACAATGTTTAAACCACAATTCATGATGCAGGCTATCTAGTTGGCTCGTTTTTTCAAGTCCAAATTTTTAGCTCAAAGTCGGATATCTAAATTTCCATAGGCTAAACCCTCTTTTCCTCCTAGATTCCACAATCAACATGAATATAAACCTGTTGCACCCACTGCTGCACCCAAATGTTTAACCACTGTTGAAATGGATGTGCAACATGCCCAAGGGTTGTGCTAAAATTGTGATGAAAAGTTTTTTCATGGGCATAAGTGCACCCAAAATAAATTGTTCCTCATCGATGTTGATAAGCCTAACACGAGTGACCATATTAATGATGAAACTGAATCAATAGAGGAACCACCTAAACCAGAGGAAGAAAACCCAGATGACACATAGGATGGAATTTATATTCATGCTCTTGTTGGTATTACTACACCCCAAACCATGAAAGTTGTGGGTTATTTCAAGGACTTGCAACTTACCATCTTGATTGATTCTAGTAGTACACACAATTTTATTGATCCCCACATAGCCAAGCGGGAAAATTGTTATGTACACACATGTAATTTCTTTGAGGTTATGGTAGCAAATGATGGGACTTTACCTTGCAAGGGAAAATATTGTAATGTTAGGGTCAAGATCAAACATGATATGTTTACACTTCAATTAGGGGGATGTGATATTGTGTTGAGATCTCAATGGTTGGGCACATTGGGAGTCATATCTTGGCACTTTGGTGAGATTTGGATGCAATTTTTACATAATGGATAGTCCTACACTCTCCATGGCTTAAAATAAGGGTCTGCACAGATTATTAGTTCCAACCGAATAGAGAATATGTTAAAAAAATCATCTCCGGGTGTCATAGCTTAGAATTTTGTGATCCAACCACATCCTTTAGGGGAGGATTCTATTCCTGAAGATTTACAACTTATTTTGACCAAGCACAACTCTATTTTCGCTGAGCCAACAAAATTACCACCTCGTCACTCTCATGACCATGCTATCCCCTTGTTACTTGGTAATTCACCACCCAACATTAGACCATACAGGTATCCTCATGCTTTTAAGTCAAAAATAGAGAAGTTAGTATAGGAATTATTAAAAACCGGTGTCACTCAGCCCAACAATAGTCCTTACTCTTCCTCAGTTTTACTAGTACGTAAGAAATATGGGTCTTGGTGGTTGTGTATCTATTATAAAATCACCATAAAGGATAATTTTCCTATTCTAGTGGTGGATGAATTATTGGATGAACTTCATGGGACTATGTATTTTTCCAAACTTGACCTTCGCTCGGGGTACCATCAAATCCGGCTCAAAGAGAAGGATATTTCCAAGACTACATTTCATACTCATGAAGGTCACTATGAGTTTTTGGTAATGCCATTTGGTTTGACTAATGCCCCTTCCACCTTACAGAGCCTCATGAACAACATTTTTCATCCATTCCTTTGAAAGTTCATTCTAGTCTTCTTTGATGGCATTCTAGTGTATAGTCACTCATGGGAAGAGCATCTTATTCTTGTGAATCAGACTCTCCAGCTGTTGACACAACATAAACTCTATGCTAAGAATTCCAAGTGTTTTTTTGTGTTGACAGAAGTAGAATATTTAAGACACATTGTCACTAAGTAGGGCGTTAAAGTTGATCCCAATAAAATCCAAGTTGTTCACGAATGGCCAAAACCTCACACTCTTAAAGGTCTTCAAGTATTTTTAGGGCTTACAAGTTATTATCATACATTTATTTGTAATTACGATAAAATTGTAGCTCCCCTCACTTCCATGGTAAAGAAGGACTCGTTTACTTGGACAGGATCCACTGAATAAGCTTTCTAATAACTGAAGCATGCCATGACCATGACACCTATCTTAGCCATGACAAATTTATCCAAATCATTTATTATTGAAAGTGATGCTTCAGGTCATGGTATTAGGGCAGTGTTGATGCAAGAAGGATGGCCCTTGTCCTTCACTAGTAAAGCTCTCTCTAGTTGTAATTTGGGAAAATTAACTTATGCCAAGGATATGATGGTAATTTTGCATGCCATAACCTATTAGTGATCATATCTCATTGGGCATCATTTCTCCATTAAAACAAATCATAAGTCTCAAATAATTTTTGGAGTAATGGGTTGCCACCCCTAAACAACAAAAATGGGTCTCTAAACTCATGGGCTATTATTTTGATATCACCTATAATAAGGATAAGGAGAATGTTGTGGTCGATGCTCTCTCTCACCAATTTGAAGCTCTTAGTATGTTGTATGCCATTTCATTGCCGATATCCCAATGGATCGATTCTTTATGCTAGGAGGTACTTCAGGATTCTGAATTGTAGAATTTGGTTACTTTCCTATCCATTGAGCTTATTTCATATCCAAGATAAACTTGGGATGTCCAGGATCTATGTTACCACCAACACCTTGTTGTTCCCCACAAGTCCTCACTACAGGAACTTCTCATGATAGAACTACATGGTACTCCATATGCTAGCCATTCAGGATTTCTCAAAACATATGAACGACTCAAACACACTTTTTTTGGAAGGTTATGAAAAAGGATATTCATGAATTTGTGGCAACTTTTGATACCTATAAAAAGATGAAAGGTGACACAGTGCGTTCTCCAAGCACTCTTCAACCCTTGCCCATTCTGAACCAAGTATGGACATATATTTCTATGGATTTTATTGAAGGATTACCTAAGTCAGGCAAAAAATCGGTTATCTTCATGGTAGTGGATCATATTTTTAAGTATGCTCACTTCTATCCCCTCTCCCATCCTTACACAACCTCCATTTTTGCCTAAATTTTCCTTGATTCTATCTTTCACCTTCATGGTCTACCCTCCTCCATCGTGTCCGATCGTGACCCAACCTTCACTAGTCACTTTTGGAAATAATTTTTTATGTTGTAGGGGACTCAGATAAATATGAGTTCAACATATCATCCATAAACAAATGGCCAGACAAATATTGTCAAAAAATATTTGGAAACCTGCCTTCGTTGATTTTCCTCAGATCATTCTACGCATTAGGTGAGATGGCTTCTTTTGGTAAAGTGGTGGTACAACACTTCCTATCACACGACCACCAAGGTTACCCTTTTTGAGGCAGTTTATGGGTACCCTCCATCGATGTCTTCCTCCTATATTCCAGGTAGCTCCAAGGTCCATCCAGTTGACACTACTCTTAGTCAGCATGCTGATATCTTCCATCAACTAAATCTGAATTTGGAGGTAGCCCAGAATCATATTCACCAACAAACTGATCAACACCGTTCTGATGTAGTTTTGATATGGGTGATATGGTTTTTCTTTGCTTGCAATCATACAAATACTTGTCCCTCCAACTTCATATATTCCAAAAGCTTGTTGCAAAGTACTATGGGCCCTATCAGGTGTTACAGTGGATTGGTACCACAACCTACAAATTGGGTCTTCCACCTACATCCAAGATCCATCCTATTTTTCATGTTTCTGCTCTCAAAAATATGGTGGGAAATTAGGTACAGGTTCAATTTGCACTCCCATAGTTAGATGAAGAAGGTTCTATCTTGCTTGAACCCAAAAAACTGTTGGATCATCAGACTTGCACTCTTCACAATCACACCATTATTGAAGTCCTTGTTCAGTGGCATGGACTCCAGTCGAAAGATGCTACATGGGAATCTCTCCATCAGCTCCAGCACCAGTTTCCTCACCTTCAACTTTGAGGACAAAGCTTTTTGAAGGGGAAGGACATGTTAGGATCCTATCCTAATGTTATTTTTTAATTCTCATTATTATATAATGTTATTTTGTAATGTATGTGGCATGTTATACTCCTAATAAAGTGAGGCCATTTGATGTAACCGTTATCAAGATTGTAACTGACATTTGGTAGAAGATTCTAGCTTGAATGGCATTTTGCATGTAAGCCAACTATTGATCCTAGGGTTAGGGTTTGAATGAAGTCTTCCTTTAAAAATCTATGAATCCATGTACAAATCATCTTTTTGCAAGTTAATGAAATATTGAAGGAGGTTGCCCCCTCAAAGAGGCCTATGATTCTGAGTTATTTGTGAGATTGTTGCACAACTGTAATTACTTTTTGCATAGTATTATTCTATTATTGCATGTATTTTAGTTATCTTTCAGTATTTTGTGTGTGTGAGATTTATTTCAATAGTAGGTTCCTAACAAAAAAAAACACCCAACCATTATTTTTGCTCAAAACCAAGTGATAATTTCACTGGAAAAAGCATTGAAAGAGGGATTTATACCAATGAAAATGCCAAAACAAATAAGAAAAAACATAAAAAACTTAAAGAGATCAGCGATAATATAAAATTTATATTTTATACTTATAAGCGTTTACAAAAACATTCTGGTGTGGCAAAACTGTCAACAATTTTGTTTAATATCATTATCAAGGACCAAGCCATAAGTAGGTGAACCAACCTGCTATTGTATCATAATCTTAAAATTTTCACTCATATTAAACTTCACTTTTCATTTTTAATGGGTTTAAATAAATTTAGTGAGGATAAGACAACTCACTTTAGAGTCAAGTAACTACCACTTGGGCTTTATATACAATGATATCAAGGCCTAATCCTTCGTAGGTAAACCAACCTGCTATTATAACATAATCTTAAAATTTTCACTCATATTAAACTTCAATTTTTATTTTTAATGGGTTTAAATAAATTTAGTTAGGATAAGACAACTCACTTTAGATTCAAGGAACTACCACTTGGGCTTTATATACAATGATATTAAGGCCTAATCCTTCTCTATGAAGGTGACTTGTCATCACCACTTGAGCTCAACTTGATAGACTATTATAAAATGTTAAGGTTAATACTTAGGCAAAGATGATAGAGAATATGATATTTTGATGAGTGTAGACACCCAATTTTGGAACACTCCACCAACCTTCTATAATAAAATCCATCAATTAACCTCACTCAAAATCCTCTTAATCAATCAAATTGAATCAACTTCTTTCATACCCAAATTTGGGACGTGTGACACCCTAAAAGTAACATCATTTTTAAGATATTATTTTCCATAGCTAACCTTTACAGAACCTTACAAAAATACCACCATTAGAATGGTCTCAAAAATATATTTCCAATGAGTATATATACACATATACTTGTATAATTATGGGTGCCTCTAAATGCAAGAAAACTAGCACCTAGGTAGGACAAAAGCAATAGTACCAATATTAAGTGATAGTGCTACTACCAGTGCTATTGCAAAAATATGGCACTATTGCATTTTGAACAATTTTCATCAGTTTAACCCTCCAATGGTCAATTTTATCAAAAGTTTTGATATTTGATGATAGTGCTACTACCAATGCTATTATTGGCACAAGTTGAATCTCTTTAGGCATGAGCTAGGAACACACAAATTCCTCCTCCCACTCTTAGGCATGATCACACACGCTAATCCTCATCCCTCATGCCTACAACTCTGAATTCTATCCCTTATCCTAAAGGCATTTTAACCTCTCATTCCCTCCAAGAATCTCCTCTCCAAAATCTATAAATTTAGCCCATGGAAGGGGTATTAAACAAAAATTCTTGAAGCACTCAAAATCTATAAAAAATTATCTTGCTCTTTCTCTCTCATTGAATTTATTCTCTTGCATTTTCAAGCATTATTAGTAGTATTTGGGGTAAGTGAATCAATACATAAAGGCATCCAAGCAACACATTCTCTTGTTGCTCCATTAGGCCTTTGGAGAGGTTCTTAGCTATGTAGGGAAGACTCCATTGGAGTTTGGTTGTATCAATCCATCTCTATCTCTTATTCCACTCAATATGCTTTTATTCATGTAATTTTTTCCTTCTTGCTTTACCAATCACTTCTACTTGTATTTTACAACTATTAAATCTTATTTGCTTTGTCCTTGTATTTAGTACTTCGTTCTCATATTTCTTTATCCATTTGTAGTTGCTAAAAACATCTTATTATCATTTTGTGATTTTTATAACTAATCATAAGCATTGTTATATTTATTTCATCACATGTACTTAAGATCATAGTTGCATTTATGTTCATAGCTATTGAGAGTCACTCTATTTTGCATTTGTAGTTGTAGAATCTTAGTTTAATGCCTTTTTCATGTATTTTGTAATTATTTACAATAATTAGTTATTATCTTCTCATTATTTTTAGTCATCAATGGAATTTCCGTTTGCTACATAACATCTTACTAGGATATTAATCCTCTTAACAATTTACCTCATCTTGTTTCATTTATCTTGCTAATTTAGTTATTACAGTCTTCCTTCTCATCCTTTATTTCATTTGGAATCATTCTACTCATACCACTTTGTTGGGTTCTTTGCCTTAGTATTTTATCCATTTTGGGGCACTTAAACTTGAACATAGTTTCATTCTTTTATATATATTACTTTTCCCTTTATTGCATGCTATATTTTGGAAATTTTGTTCTTTAGACTGATAAATTTGTTTTCCAATATATACCTACACACCTTATATTAAGATCTACTTGCAACATTTCATCATTAGACACATTGTTTACAAGTTTTCCATCACCCTAGATCTCTGCTTTTGAGTTGCAGGAACAATAGCATTGATAATCCCTAGAAACCTAGTGATTTTGACTCTTTTTCTTTTACAAAATGATAATACCAAACCTATACAATAGCACTATATACAACACTATTACTAAAAATACATGTTTATTCCATTTTCAGGCATATATTTTTACTGTCATAAGAAAATGGGGATTTAATTAGATTGACCAAATAGTCATATACTTCCTTGTGATCAGAAAAACCCCCTAAATATAACCCCAATTGCCTTTTTGTCTGTTTTGTAGATATTTTCATGATAGCATTGGAAATCTCTAATAGTGCCAGGGTAGAGCTATCGTAAAAAGTCAACACTTTTGCTTAAACACTGAAACCAAGTAACTTTAGTTTTTAGTTGCATGTTTTTTTATGATCTAATTATAAGGGGAAAATAATAAGGTCGAGGACAATTTATTTTATTGAATTGTTTTAGGTAAGGAATCACAAATGCATATAGTTGCATCTAGTCTAGTTTGTATGTTTGTATAATATCTTGTTTGTCCTTGAAAATAAAAGACTTTATTTTTTTCTTGCAATCATTGGAATAAAAAAGATATTTAGTTTAGGAAATTTTTTTATCGCATACATGTATTATTACATAGTTTACTTCCTAGTTCAGATTTAGGGTCTTATCTAAGTGATATAAAGGCTAGATATCACAACCTTAGGTGATTTGTAAAACTTGCATATAAAATATCCACGTGAAACTTATAATTGTCCATATACATTAACATATAGAAATAGACCAACCTACATGATTTTAGGTCCCCTTTGGAAAGGGATTCAAGGTCTTAGCCTATGTAAGACTTGTTGTCTATATTTTGGTGAACTCAATGTGGAACTCATATAACCTTGATAAAATATAAAACTATTTTAAAATTAAGTAAGACCGCATAAATTTGTTTGGTTAGATTAAGTAACATTAATTAAGATTAAGAATTTGTATCTTTTTACCAATGTGTAATTATCAATACCGAGTCATGTATCTAGGTGTGGTTGATTCTTGTATCATTCTTTTTTCACTTACTTCAAGATTTGCAATTATATATGGTCATGTGTATTGAGTAAATTGAGCCTCTTCCATGTACAGACAAGTATCTTATGAGGGTAGGTTATTGGATAGGCTTAGGTACATCAAGAGACTCTCCTAAGGTATATCGATTTATTTTACATTTGTAGAATTTGCTACCTTTCTTAATCAACATCAAAATAATTAATCAATCCTCTCTTCTCAACCTTATCCAATGGAAATATTTCTAAACCTTAGAAAGTTATTAAAATTAATTCTCTTTACCTTTCATATCTTCTTGATGGTTGAAATACACACTGTAACTCACAAGCTAACCCAACAACTGATTACCCATCCAAAACCTTAGTAACCTTCCACCCACAAAAACTCTAGTTCCAATAAAGAAAATAAGGATACAACCCATTTGGATGCTCTAATCCCCTCATATGATGATATTAATAATATGATATCCTCTTTGCAAGAGCATGAACACATCATTAATGAATTCCTTAATAAAATCCTTGATAATGATCAAAACATAAATACGCCCAAAAATCTTGGTCATACAATATCCTCTTCATAAGAACATGAGGATACAATTCTTAAATTACTTAATCAATCACCTAGTAATGATCAAAACACGATAACTTTCAAATCCCTTAATCGTATTATATCTTCTTCATAAGAGCATGAGGATATCATCCAAGAATTCATTGATAATGAAATCCTTAATAATGATAAAAAAGAATAACCCCTAGTTCCCTCAATAATATGACAACCCTTTTGTAAGAACATGAAGATACCATCCATGAATTTCTTAATAAAATTAATAATGAATAAACTATTTCTCTCATAGAAGACTCTCTTAAGTATTATCCCTAAAAATCCAATTTTTAATAATTACCTGTTGGACATTTTGAGTCCCTAAGCTAAAATGTTGTCATTGAGGTCAAAAGGTTATTTGATGTCAAAAGGATCTATGATGGCATGCACTATGTTCTCTGAAAAGTGCATTGAAGGGTTTTTGTGAAAACCAAGGTAGGCAAAATAAAAGGTTTTATTTAAAACTATGGACAACAGATTTGAAATGAGTTTTCCTTAAAACCCAAGTTGGCTTTTTGTTTCATCAAAAAAAGTGCCCCGGTGATGGAGATATTTAGTTTTAAAGATTTGGTTTAAATTTTAATTTATTTAAAATTAAAATTTAAATTTGAAAATTAAATTAAAAATAATATTCATCGACATCATAAATGGAGGTTCAAAAGCGTCGACGTTTACAAGCTAAGGGAAGGCATATATATATGCCATTAAATGTTTGAAGAATAATTATCCTTGCTTGTTGATATTTGCACTTAGTATTTGCGAATAAAAAGAGCTCATGTTTTTCGTTTAAGTGACACATCGAATATTAAAAGAAGACAGCGACCACTTCCTAAAGTGCATTGGGCAGCGTGATCTAGTGGCAGTGTGGATTGTGCAAAGGTATTTTTGGCAGGAAGGTTAAGTGTTTGATTCCCGCAATTGTCATTTTATCTTTGTTCTGTTGAGGTGCCCAAGGCGCATGCTTTTTGCTTGGCGAAAGAGGGTGAAGGATAAGAAATGACGCTTCTTTTTCACCAAAAATCCTATAGCTTGTGTGGCAACTTGGTCGCGGCTAAGGTGTTTGCGTTGGATAGTACAGGGGTTCGATTCCCCTCAAGGTAGGTATGAAGGTTTTTTATTAATATTTTGTTTGGATTGCCTAATGTGGAGTAATAAGGGGTAAAGGTGCTTCATTAGTTGATTTATTGAATAACCTTAGGGAATAAAGTCATGGTGGTTGTTTGAATTGTGAATTATTTTTAATTGTGATTTTAAATTTATTAGGATTAATAAGGGATTTTAATAAATTTATTTTGGTGGAAGTTATTTTTGAGTAAGGGTTTTCTTTAAACAAAAACTTTGGTGGATGTTAAAATAAAGTAGGAGTAATAAGGTGTTATTTTGATAATTATTGTTGTAATATTATTCAAGATTCCTAACCCTTGTTGAGAGTTGGAAAAGAAAGTGTGTTGAGTGTGAAAGATTTAGTGGACAACTCAAAAGACATCAAAAAGGTATGAGTAACATTCTCCATTGACTGTTTATGGTGGTTGATTTCTGAAATATCATTGGAGTGAAAAGGATTGATTGTGGTTTCCTTTTCAAAAGTTGTTGGTAAATAATTCAAGGTTTTTTGGATTATGTGTTATGATTAAACCTTGTTTTATAAGCATTGTTGTTGAAGTCCATTGATTGTGCAAAGAAATTGAACTTGAGTTAGAGAAGAACATGAGTATCATTGTTATGTGAGATTTGTGATTGAGTATTTTTGGAAACATTTTGAGTTGCTTGATACATGCTTGGACTAGGGTTTGTGAGAAATGGTTGTTCCTTGAGGTGATTAGCCTAGTCAAGTGGATGCATGTGGTTGTTCAAGTTCCATGAAACAAACTATCCTATATTATTATTTGATTTGATATTGGGAGTTGAGAATATAACATATAGAGTCTCTAACAATTCTCTTTATGGTTCTATAAGATTGATTTGAGTTAAGATTGGGATTTGAGAATAGAACATCTAGAGTCTCTAACAATTCTCTTTATGGTTCTATGAGATTTATTTGAGTTGAGATTGGGATTTGAGAATAGAACATATAGAGTCTCTAACAATTCTCTTTATGGTTCTATGAGATTGATTTGAGTTGAGATTGGGATTTGAGTATAGAACATATTGAGTCTCTAACAATTTTCTTTATGCTTCTTTGAGATTGAATTGAAATATTGATTGAACATTGAGCTTAGAACATATTGAGTCTCTAACAATTATCTTTATGATTCTATATGATTGGACAAGTGCTGTGTGAGCTTGTTAAGCAGATTTGAGACAAGTATTTTGAATGCTTGTGGACTAATTTGAGTAAGGTTTTTTGAAAGCTTGCTATGCAGATTTGAGCAAGTCCTAGAGAGGACTTATTTAGCATATTTGGACAAGTTCTGTGTGAGCTTGTTGAGAATATTTGAACATTTTCTATGTGAGCTTGTTGAGTAGATTTGGACAAGTTCTGTGTGAGCTTGTTGAGAATATTTGGATAAGTTCTATGTGAGCTTGTTGAGAATATTTGGACAAGTTTGGTGTGAGCTTGTTGAGAAGATTTGAGTAGGTTCTATGTGGATCTATTGAGCAGATTTGATCAGGTTTTGTGTGAACCTATTGAATAGATATGATCAGGTTCTGTATGGACATGTTGAGCAGATTTGAGAAGGTTCTAAGTGGACCTATTGAGCAAGTTTGTACTAGACCGAATGAACTATGTTTAGTGTAGATTTGAGTGGACTTGTGCTAGATATAATGTACTATGTTTAGTACAAGAGATTAAGAAAATTTGTGCTAGACCTAATGAACTGTGTTTAGTGCAAGATATTGAGAAGATCTGTGCTAGACTGACTAAATTGTGTTTGGTACAATATTGAGATAGAGATTTTGAGGTGATAGAGTACAGAGGAAAGAGTCTCAGTGGATAGAGATCCAACAACCGAGACAATTGAAGATAGATCTGAGTGAGGAGTCTTCAAGTGGAGAGAGATCCACCAGTTAGTGCAGCATGGAGACAGAGTCTTCTAGAAGATCACTAGCCAGAGCAGAATGGGAAAGAGTTCTCTTGTGGAAAATATCCACGAACTTGATATTAGGGGATCAACATCTTCTTTGGATAGAAGTCCATAAATATTTTAATTTGGTAAGGATTCCCATGAGATTATTTGAGAAATATTTAGAAGAAATATTTTCTCTTTGGAGGTAACCCACATTGGGTGAACCACGTTAAAATTGGTGTCTCTCTTGTGTATGATGATTTGTGCATTACTTTAGTTATGGCTATTGATATTGCCATTGATTATATTAATTAATACTAGTTGGGAAAGAAAAGTAAAAATTTTGTCTTATACTGGTCACCCCCCATCTCAGTATAAGCTTGTGTTCTTCAATTGGTATTAGAGTTGGTTCCTTTAGAAAGGGTTTAACAACTTGAAGGAAGATCTTGCAAGAACACAAATGGCAAAGAAATGGAATAGTAGAAGCATGAGATACAAGAAGAAAATAACACCTATGGTCATAAAATAAAATGAATATGAGTTTAATATTGTTGTGTTGGGAGGACACATGGAACTAGATTCAAGATATGAATCAAGTAATGGAGAAATATCCATACTGATAAAGTTTTGTACTAGTTGTGAAAAGACAGGTCATCATGCAACTTATTTTTCACAAGAAGGTAAAGAATGTTTTATCTATGGTCAACTCGGTCATGATGCAAGTTATTGCAATGGGTTTGATAGTAGTGAAGATGAAGATGATTCTCTCATGTTTGAAGTTCTAAAGAATGAGTCAGAAAAAGGTAACATGAATAGTCAAAGCAGGTATCAAGAAGAAAATCCACTTTGGACAATAGATGAAATTTAATAAGAGGAAGATTCAGAAAAAGAAAAGGAGGAAGTCGCTCTTAAGGAACTTGGTGAATTGAAAAGAGATAATTTAGAATTGAAGGCTCAAATACAAGAAGATGAGAAATGTAAGACAAAGCTTCTACACGATATCTTTGACTTAAGAGATAAGGTTGAAAAAACAAGAAGAATTGAAAAAGGTATTATTAAATAGTCAAAGGTAAAAGAGATAGAATGTGAAAGGCTTATGATTACTCTTGAAGAATTAAAATGGGAGAATTTAGGATTAAGGTTTCAAGCTCAAGAAGATAAGAAAGTACAAGCAAGGTTTCTACAGGAATTCACCAACTTCAAAACTATGGCTGAAGAAGCAAGAAGGACTAAATCAGGTATGACAAAAAAATTAAAGACAAAAGATCTAGAGTGTGAAATATTAGAGCATGATATAGTTTCACTAAGGATGGAAGTAAAATGTTCCAAGGACAAGCTACATAAGTTTGAGGATAATTAAAAGACTTTGGATAGGATTATCAATGCACAAAGGTCATCAGTCACCATGATAGGACTTAGTTCTAAAGAAGAAGAAGGGAAACATGAAATAGAAAAAGGAGAGTCAAGCTCAAACACCAGAAAAGAAGAAGAGTCAAAATAAGTAAGTAAAATGGAGAGTGATACTTCTAAGGAGAAGTTGGACAATATAAAGGTCAACAAGGAAAGGAAAAATGCACAAGTAAGGAACATATGGAACATGAAACAGGTAGAAGATACTAAGAGACCAATGGGGTCTAGGCAAGGTTTCTTCACTGGAATATGCTTTTCATGTCAGAGGTTTGGTCACATGGCTTCATAGTGCAAGACACATGAAATATAGGTAATGGAAAAGGATAGCTTTTCTAAGGATATTGTTATTCATGTAATGAGTTTGGTCACAAAGCAATAAATTGCAGGGTTCATAACAGAAGAGGATATGGCTTCACTAGGAGAAATCCTAAGACAATTGTGCATCCAAGGAATAATAACATTAAGTGTTATAAGTGCAATAATGATGGTCACATAGCAAGATGGTGTAGAGAAAATATTCTAGAAATAGGCATGAACAGGAACAGGAATATGAACAAAAATAGGAACATGAATAGAAACAAGAAGATGAACAGGAACAGAGACTCAAAAAATAATAGAAATAGAGACTCAGAAAATAATAGAGAATAAAAAAAGAATGAGAATAAGAATAGGAACAGGGATGATGACTTGGAAAGAAACAGTGAGAGGATTCAGCAAACTCAGAAAAGAAGAGGGAAAGATAAAGTTAGAGAACAATGCTTTCGGGGAGTAGAAATACTCCCAACCCGAAATTAACCACCTCATGTGGAGGTGGGGGAGGGGCTAAGATAAGAGGCTCATTCTTAGACTTGAGCCCCAAAGGTGACCCTTTGCCATTGATGTCAAAGGGGGAGAGATTTGTATATATTGAGGAGAGTTTTTGATATGGGGAGAGATTTGATATTTGAGAGAGCATTGAGCCAGTGGGATTAAAGTCCTAGGGGAAGCATAAAATAAGGTTAGATTTAAATAAAAGTATTTGGGTTGCCATCAATGAAAAAGAGGGAGATTTTTGGACATTTTGAGTCCCTAAGCTAAAATGTTGTCACTGATGTCTAAAGGTTATTTGATGTCAAAAGGATCTATGATGACATGCACTATGTTCTGTGAAAAGTGCAAGGAAGGGTTTTTGTGAAAACCAAAGTAGGCAAAATAAAAGGTTTTATTTAAAACCATGGACAACAGATTTGAAATGGGTTTTTCTTAAAATCTAAGTTGGTTTTTTTTTTCATCGAAAAAGGTGCCCCGGTGATGGAGATATTTGGTTTTAAAGATTTGGTTTAAATTTTAATTTATTTAAAATTAAAATTTTAATTTTAAAATTAAATTAAAAATAATATTCACCGACGTCATAAAGGGAGGTTCAAAAGCACCGACATTTCCAATTTAAGGGAAGGCATATATATGCCATTAAATGTTTGAAGAATAATTATCCTTGCTCATTGATATTTGCGCTTAGTATTTGCGAAGAAAAAGAGCTCGTGTTTTTTGTTTAAGTGATGCAACAAACATTAAAAGGAGACAATGAACACTTCCAAAAGAACATTGGGCAGCGTGTGATGAGTGTCATAAACTCTTCATCATTTAATCATTATGTGTCAATCTAGCATGATGTCCAAGGCTATATACGAAAGTAGGGGTTAACAGACTAATTTTTAGTTCATCTAGATCATGGCCTTATTCATGGAACAGTTAGTGTTTTGGGGGTGTCAGGTGTCCCTTTTAATCTCATAGAAACTAAAATTGAGTGCCTACTTATCCTTGCATAATTGAAATTCACACAGTTGTAGGAAAAGCAAATCTAAATTATTGTAGAATTAAAAATGATAGAATTTAATTGACATAATTTAAAATAATAAAATTGAAATCACATAATTAACTATAACAACAATGAAACTTTTTAGAATTGAAACTTCATACCTACAGAAAATGAAACCTAAGACAATGATGAAATTCAAAGGTTGGTAAGCAAATATTGCAAATCTGTAGCAAACTGAATTAACCAGAAATTCTCTGATGCAAACTGGAAATACTGAAGCTGAAATAGAAAATGTTATGCTATAAAATCTATTCTAGATGACTTAACTATAATGCATTCATGTGTCACATGCTAGATGAAGTTTAATTCAATATTAACTATGCAAAAAGCTGTCAGATTCCTGCTGACCTGTTGTAGCAAGAAATTAGCAAAACTCTGGCAGGAATAATCCCTCTTCTGGGCCTAGAAGTGGCCCATGCTTCCTAAACCAAAATATGGAAAGAGTACTTGTTCTACACTATCAAATCTTCACACTAAACTCAGAAGCAAACATGAATGACAAATATTTCACTTTTATTTCATTATCAACATATCAACAGTGCAGGGGAAGTTCTACAAACTACTGATCTGTTGTAGTACACAATTACAACACTTGGGATGCTCTATCTCATAGTACCTATATCCTCTTATCCTATATTCTCCTATATGCTCAACCAAATGAGAGCATTTTATTTATACAATCAAGGTACAACAATGATAAGGTTTGGTGCTTCAATACAGGATTGTTACAACTATTGCAGGACTATGTTTCCCAAAAATACAAGGATTTGATCCATTAAACCTTATCCATTCCAACTGTTGGCTTTATCTGGTGAGGGACAGGTGTTGGAAAGGATAGTTATGTCCCTATAATAGTTGCAACCACCGTTTACCTTCCTTTTACTACAATTAAAGACACATTTGATCAAATTTATGTCTTCTACATTTATTTCAGATCTGCTCCAAAATATCAGGTAGCAGAACAAAGTTTATATTAATTCATGATCCAGAAGTGCATGAGAACAGTTGTGACGGTGAAAATAGTCTCCATAAGTGCCCAGAAGACTGATTCCATATTTTACATGAGCTGGAGTAGACAAATTCTAATCCATGTTGTATATGTATAGCTAGCTGGAATTTGTATAGAAAAGTTTCTATTTTCTTCAAAATCAAACTGTTGACAAAGTTTTGACGCCTTCTGGTTATTTAAAATGGTTAAACGATGGTAAAATATTATGAAAGAAGCACAAAACCAAATAGATAGCAGAACCTTAATATTACAACATTAAATTAATACAAAATATATTAAATAATATAGCTGAAATAGATTATAAAACATAGATAAACATTCAAAATAGGTCATATGCACTTTATCATTCCAATATGCAAACATCATCATATAATGCATAGTATAACTAAAATTGGTACAAAATCATATCATAAGTGGTGCCAAATAGTTTAAAAAGTTATCAAAATCAATCTTTGTATGAGGCAATGTTCTGCCTCATCATTTCCCCCCAACCTATTGTAATGCATGTCCTCATGCATTCTGTTCTACTACAATAGCACAAAGATCTATGTCAAGATAACATTCAGCATATTTCCACAGTCTACTTCCAACTTTGTAATATCCTTTGTGCTATTTGATTTCCCTGAGCCACTCCTGGAATTGATCGTCTGATTGAGGGTCATTATCAAATAAATATGGAACATGGATGATAATTTTTGGATTCCTATACCTGATACCTATCCACTGCTCCTTTACCTCAAATATGGTCTGGATTATACATTCTCCCCTTCTTCTAGACCACATCAGGTTATTTGGTGAGATGGGTTATCTCTTTTGCAGTGATATAGGTAACTCTCCCCACATATTTTTGCAAGCTGATAAAGCATCAATAAAAGATGTTGCACAAAAGGTTTGAAAACCATCTATGCATTTCTGCAAGTTCCCCAAATATATTTTTCTTACTCTGTCATCCCTCATTAGAGTATAGTTCTCACTGGTGGAGGTCCTATGGTTCAGGTGAATAGGCCTAATAAGAAAAATTGCTTGTAATTCCATGGCCTTGCTGGTTTTCTTTTCTTGCTCCCAATATATTTTATTCTGGAGTGTATACTAAAAATACCTAAGCTGAAGATCACGAGTGAAGACATGGGGAAGGAATATAACTTCGGTTGGCAAAAATAAATTATGCAAGAATAATTCATATAGCAAATTCTGGTGTTATGCAGAACTTTACCAAAAATCTTCTAGAAACTCACTAGGTGTTTCCAATTTGTGAGGCTAGAGGTGATCCTCATTGTTTTCCAACGGAGGTATTTTTCTTTCAACATTAAGCTGTAGAATTTGGCTGGCCTCCGACACTGAACCATACACTCTGCAATCGGGCATACATCCTACATTTGTTCCTTCAATTTTTCAATTTCTAATTTTTTTTGTTC
This sequence comes from Wollemia nobilis, assembly GCA_028583015.1. Taxonomy (NCBI): domain Eukaryota; kingdom Viridiplantae; phylum Streptophyta; class Pinopsida; order Araucariales; family Araucariaceae; genus Wollemia; species Wollemia nobilis. Next base: position 22,088 of record JAQPPZ010004947.1, read on the forward strand.
TAGCTCTTTTGTTAAGGTTTGTAATGATGAGAGCTTTCCTTCTAATTGATGACATATTTCCATCCAATATGCCACATCTTCATTATATTTTTCTAATGTAACTATTTTTGGTGACCTAACTATTGGTTGCATTTGTGGAATGACATTAACTTGGATGCCTACATCCACCTTTTCAATTACAGGGGGCTCTGTTTGTGTTTCAATTTCTACTAGTTCAATCTTAGGTGCATTCAAATTAACAATATTTTGAGGAGACTGTGAAATTACCTCTTCTTGTACTGTTATTTATCCCTCTATAGGTGTTATTTATTTGGTTATTTGTTGTGTCCCTGGATGCTCATCCTTTGTTCTATCTTCAACTTGTTGTGGTGCTTGTGCAACTTCTTCCTCTTCAATTGTTGCCCTAATTGGTGAGTTCCTCTCAGATAAGGTTGCATCACCAGCCAAGTTCAATAGAATATTGGCTAATTCATCTCCAGAGTCATACTGAGGAGGATGATGCTCCAAAAGTTTGAGTCTAGCCTTTACAACCTCTATCTCTTGCCATTACTTAGCAATAATATCATATTTTTCCTTCAAAGAAGCTTCACTTTGTTCAATACATCATGTTTATATTTTAATTACACTCCTAGATACATGCAACTAAGTTTTTATATCCATTTAATTCTCCTCTTCGGTGCTTAAATCGTCCTTCCCTTCCTCAGCTGCTATAGATTCTTCCTTAGAATCAGGATAATCTACAAGTGGTGCAAGTATTTTTGCAATAGTGGTGTGTCCCCCTGCTTCCTTCGTTATGGTTCTATCTTCTGAGTCTGATGAGTAATTGAGGGAAATTTTAGGGATAGCCATATCTGTTGCACTATCCATGCCCTTGGCACTTATAGTTTATTCAACCTACAGGATATCAACATGTGCAGTTCCTTCTTCCTTTTCCACATCACCTATGTTGGTGGATTTTTGAAGTCTTGAAGACCTTCTCAATCCTGAAGCTGATTGCTTTTGTTTCTTTTTAGATTGTGAAATGGAGCTTGTAAATCCTAGGTAGGGTCTGCTTCAGGTGTTACCTTCTCCATCTGCCCCAAATTGCTCAGTGTACTGAGTGGGAAAAATAGTTACATTTTCAAAAAATGTAACCTTCCTCCTCTTTACTACAGTATCAATCTTAGACTATTTTTCTCTTTGCTTCCTTGTCCTGGAGGATGGATGTCCCTGTGGTGAGGAAGGAATTTATTTTTGAGAGGTTTCAATTTCAATTTCATGTTCAAAACTTTCAATTTCTATTTTTGCTTCAGTTTCAGGTTCTTCAACCTCTACCTCTTCTTCAGATCCAGGGCTTTCAACTGCCTCTTCCTCAATCAACTCATTCCATGCATGAAAAAACCTATCAGAGCTTTTAGGGTTTCCTCTAAAATGATGTCTGCATATCATCTTGATTAGGACATAGTGTTTGGGAGACCCTTTTCTTGCTTGGTACTTTTTGGCCATATTTACCAGCTCCTGGTATAGGTACTGTTGAGAAGCAACACACCCCCACTAAAAAAAATGAAATTCCATTCTTTGAAAATATTTGGCTTTCATTTTGCCGTAGGGACCCTCTTGATGTTTTCCTGGTTTTAATTCCAATTTCTGCTTGCCTCCTTTTCAAAGTTTTGCTTACATCAAAATATCCAAGTAGGCTTGCATCTGGCTTTGATTTATTTTAGAATTCATTTTTCAAATGTTAGAATCATTTATGAGTAAAGAAAATCTTTCACTAAATATGTAAAAATGCAGAATGCAGATGAATAAATTCATTAGAGTCAACTTACAATTTCTGGAAAATTTGCTAAGTGGAAGTAACTTGGGAAAACGTCACGATTTTGCGACATTTTCCATTTTTGGAAACGTCACGATTTTGTGACATTTTCCATTTTTGGAAACGTCGCGATATCGCGACATATTTGGACTAGAAGAGCCGTAGCAAGGGAGACGTCGCGGTTTCATGACGTTTTTTGGTTGAAAGAGCCGAGTTTCGAAAACGTCATGATTTCACGACGTGTTTTGGTTGAAAGAGCCGAGTTTTGGAAACGTCACGATTTCGTGACGTGTTTTGGTTAAAAGAGCCGAGTTTTGAAAACGTCGTGATATCATGATAGTGATGGAAGCAAAGTGCGTAGGACGTTGCAATTTCGTGACATGTCGCGATTTCGCGACAAAGGGCCAAGATGGAAGCAAAGTGCGGAGGACGTCGCGATTTCACGACATGTCACAATTTCGCGACATGTCGCGGTTTCACGACAAAGGGCCAGAATGGAAGCAAAGTGCGAAAGACGTGATTTCACGACATGTCGCGATTTCGTGACATGTCATGATTTTGCGACAAAGGGCCAGAATGGAAGCAAAGTGCGGAGGACATCGTGATTTCGTGACATGTCATGATTTCGTGACATGTCGCGATTTCGTGACAAAGGGCCAAAATGGAAGCAAAGTGCAGAGAACATCACGATTTCATGACATGTCGCGATTTTGCGACATGTCGCGGTTTCACGACAAAGGGCCAAAATGGAAGCAAAGTGCGGAGGACGTCGCGATTTCGTGACATGTCGTAATTTCGTGACATGTCGCGATTTCGTGACAAAGGGCCAGAATGGAAGCAAAGTGCGGAGGACGTCGTGATTTCATGACATGTCACGGTTTCGCGACAAAGGGCCAAAATGGAAGCAAAGTGCGAAGGACGTCACGATTTCGTGACATGTCGCTATTTCGTGACAAAGGGCCAAAATGGAAGCAAAGTGCGGAGGACGTCGCGATTTCGCGACATGTCATGATTTCGTTACAAAGAGGCCAAAATGAAAAGCAGCTTAAGGAAAACGTCATGTTATCGTGACACGTGTCAAAAGAAATCAAGCCGACATGTGATAAACATTAGGGTTTAATTTAATGATATTAAAATGCTAACCCTTGCTTTTCTTTTGCAGAGAGCGATCCGACAGTTGCATGATAGCGGAAGTAATGGCGAAAAAGACAAAATAAGTGCAGATCAAGTGAAGGCCGTCAGATGGAAATGTGAGATGCCGAGAATTTTTGGTCCATCCAGATTTTATAGATCTGGCCGCAAAGAGACTTTACGGTGACTAAGAAGATGCCTCATTTAATGGAATATGTCGGTAATTGACCAAAAAATGAAAATATCTACACACAGTTATCAGAATTTGCCGATGGATGCATTTAACAGGATAATTTATGGTGAAAGTAATGGCGTGCAAATAATTTCAACTCAGAGGCGGATCTGCGAAGATAAAATGTCAGAGAAACCAGTGAATCATCTAAATTTCTCTGAGGAATTAATGAGACGCTCCCGAAAGATGCACCAGAAAGGTGAAGATACCTTCACACGCAGTTCCCATTTATGGAATATATCGACGACCGACCAGAAAACAAAGATATTTACTTGCGATTCTGAGATGGATGAGAATAATATCGGATCATGCCTTCTCCATTTATGGCAAGTAATCGCACTAAGATTTGCGGAATGGTTAGGTTTTATCAAAACTCTATTTTAAAAGACCTTATATTGTAAAACCTGGGTAGTAGAGTTGAAGTGATAAGATTTAGGGTTTTGGAAGAAGATATTTATGAAAAGATCAGGGTTTGTCCTGAGTCTATATATACTTCTTTTGGATGTAAACTC
>JAQPPZ010004948.1:0-28251 GCA_028583015.1 Wollemia nobilis
GCATACAAGAAGGTAGCAAATTGGAGCAAGGAAAAATATACATGAGCTCCAAGAACAAATTGAAGATTGAACCAAACAAGAAGAACTTGAACAAGATGAAGATACTCATCCAAATTTAGAAAAATGGGGACTATGAAGGAATCAGAGGAGAAGAGTTCAAATTCTAATAAAAATATCCATATTGAAGGACTAGAATCTTCAATAACCAAATAATGTAATATAGGAGGGTGTTGGAATATATTACATTATTTGGTACATGCCAATGTACCACCATGGGTACATCTATATATTAGGAAAAGAGTCTTAGATTAGGATTTACTTTGAGAAATGTAATGCACAAGTTTGCAATGATATTTTAGAATGTAAATGTGCATAGTTGTACCTATGTACATGTGTCATTAGAGTAGGAATATGAAGAGTCATAGGAAGAGTGAGGTCCAAGAAACCTCCATATGAAGAGTCACATTCCATTCTATATATGGATGTATTTATGTAAAAGAGATATGGAGAAGGAGTAAGAGTCACCTATGTAAGCAATGGAAGGTGATGTAATAAGATGTATTTTGGTCTCTTCATTCAATAAATATTTCTAAGCATTTTTTAGTATTTTGCATTAGAATTCTTTGAGTTATTTTCTAGTAGATTCAGAATTTATATGCTTGATTTATTAGAATTATTATATATTTCATATTGTAATTGTATTATTTATCTTGAGGCAATATTATTTGAGTATTTACTGATCAAAAGCTAACAAGATAAGGGTAAATATCATTAAAAAATATCGTATGCTAAAACAATATAAGCATGTGGTTCAAGATGAGATTGATAAATTTCTTGCTTTCAATATATCCTATATCCCTAGAAAAGAAAATTATGTAGAAAACTTGTTGGTTGTGAATGCATCTAGTGCAAATTATCCTAAAATAGATAATGAATACATGTACAAGTTTCCCACTATCTCTATTTACCATCCATATGTGTAGTTTACTTGCAGGTTTTCCCAGAAGATATAAATATTAAAGATTTTATGACATTTCAAAATAATTATGCTGATGTTTCGTGTGATGAAGAAGACAAATAAAATTTTAAATATATCATTAGAGAACCTATTTAAGTAATACAAATTAAGACAAACAAGCTCCCAAGAGGGCTGGTTTCCTTAAAGAGTCTCTTTGATGATTTTCATAGAGCTCACAGACCTATTCTTAAGGAATAAAAAGCTAATGAAGTCAATATAGGAACAGAGCAAGAACCTAGGATGGTAAAATTTAATAGAGATTTTTTAGAAAAAAGAAATAAAACAATATATAATCTTTCTTAATAATAATCTACAAGCTTTTACCTAGAATTATGAAGATCTTAGGAATTTTAACACTAAAGTAATGACTCACATTATTCTTTTAAAAGAAGGCACCAAACCTCATAGTAAGAAACAAAGAAAATTCAATCCTACTTTACACCCTATGATGCAACAAGAATTTTAGAAGTTTTTAGATGCCAAGATTATCAAGAAAGTCAGATTCTCCTCTTGGATAGATAATTTGGTGTCTGTCAGGAAGAAGAATGGTGATATCAAGTTGTGTGTAGACTTCAAAAATTTGAATAAGAACTCTCTACAAGATAACTACCCACTTCCAAATATGAAATAGTTATGGTATCAGCTAGGATGTCTTTGTTGGATGGATTTTTAGGCTACAATTAGATTCAGGTAAATCCTGAGGATAGATATAAGATTGCATTTACTACTCCTTGGGGAACCTTTGAGTACCTTAGGATACCATTTGGGCTGATGAATGTAGGTGCAACATTTTAGAGAGCAATGGATTTTACCTTCAAGGGACTTATGTTTAAAATAGTAGTGGTTTAGATATATGATATAACAATATTTTCCAAAAATTTAGATCATTTTGAATGTTTGTCCCAAGTGTTTGAAAGGTGTAAACAATTTCGCATCTCCTTGAATCCTAAAAATTATATTTTTGGAGCTACATAGGGCAAGTTTCTAGGACATGTAGTATCCAAAGAAGGAATCAACATTGATCCTGAAAGGACCGAAGCCATTGCAAAAATCCCTCCATAAAATAACTTGAGAGTTAGATCATTCTTTGGAAAAATTAACTTTGTTAAAAGATTCATTCCAAATTTTGCTCAAATTACAAAGCCCATAAATGACATGATAAAAAATGATGGGACTATTAGGTGGATTGATGATATTATGAAGGCTTTTTCAAAAATAAAAGATGCAATCACACAAGCCCCTATGTTAACATGACCTAGTTATTCAAAATATTTTAATATCTACTCATTCACCTGTGAAGATACTATCGTTGTTGTTTTATCTCAAAAAGATCAAGAAAATAATGAAAGACCCATAGCCTTCATGAGCACCGAAATGAAGGGAGCCAAGCTAAAATATACTATGATAGAAAAATAGGATTTCTCTTTGATGAAGGCTTTATAACACTTTAAAGGCATCTTTGGGTCAAATAAATTGAAATCTTGCATCCCTTATATAGCTATCAAATACGTCTTCACTTAAAATGAGCCTACCAACAATTTAGCAAGATGGATGGTCAAGTTGCAACAATATAAAATAGAGTTCAAAGTAGTAAAGACCATCAAGGGATAAGTCTTGGCTAAGTATATAGCTACTAAAGGAGGAGAATATATCAATAATATAGTCATGGTAGGAAATGTAAAGAAAATAAAGATAGATGGTCTAGAAGAGGATTGGTACAAGGATATCATAGTTTACTTACAGTCCCTATCATTCCTAGCAAGTTTGACAAAGATTAGAATGAGAAGCATCAAATAATAGGCTCAAAAGTTTTACCTTCAAGATCATAAGCTGTATTGTAGAAATCCCAATGATATGATATTACTTTATCTATTTCAAAACAAAGTTCAAAAAATTATTAAATAATTTCATACTGGTTTCTATAGAGGATACTTTGCTCCAAAAGCAATAGCAAATAGTATTATAAGAGTTGGCTATTATTGGCCCTCTATGTTCAAATATGTATATCTATTTATCATAAAATGTCAAAATTTCCAGATCTTTAATGGTAAAAAGAAATTGTTTGCTATGCCCTTAAATCCAGTAGTGGTTGAGGCTCCATTCACTCAATGGGGAATAGATCTAATAGTGGAAATTAGTTCAAATTTATTATGAGACCATAGATGGATAATCACAACAAAAAATTACTTTACTAAGTGGGTAGAGGTTGCACCATTAAGAAAATCAACAACTAAACTAGTCAACATATTCATAGAAGACAATATTCTAACCAGATTTGGGGTACCTAGAAAACTGATAACTGATAATGGGAAGTATTTATCCTCTTAGGAAATGGTAGAATTTTGTACTAGGTATAGCATAGAACTAGACCATTCTACCAATTATTATCTTCAAGACAATGGTTTAGCTAAGTACTCCAATAAGAACCTTATTACCAGGATTAAAACATCACTTGGAAATAATAAGAAGAGTTGGAACAACTAATTAAAGTATGCTTTGTGGTAAGATAGACATACTGTTAAAAGATTTATATGAAAAATAACATATGAGCTAGTCTATGGAGAGAAATCACTTTTGCCTCCTCAAGTGGAGAGAGCCACTTTAGCTTTGCTTCTTTAAGACCATGAAATATCAGATGCTTTACAAAGAATATTAGATTAGATTGTTGAACTAGAAGAATATAGGAGAGAGGCCTTATAAGAATGACTCAAGAAACCCAGAAAAAAACCTAGTTGTTCAACAAGAAGGTAAAAGGGTTACCATTTGCAGAGGGTGGTGTAGTGTTATACTAGGATCCTAAAAATGACAAATAGGGTGAAAAATAGAAATTTGATCCCAAATGGTTAGGTCTTTATCAGATTTAACAAAATATTGGCTAGCACACCTACAAGTTATAGGATATGAAGGGTGAAAAACTACCTATACCAATGAATGGCTAGCATTTGAAGACTTTCAACCCTCACCCTAAGGGTCAAAGAAACTAATAATATTGTTAAAAAAAATAGGGGGGGATTTGTCCTTTTAGGTGATTAGGGAAGTTCATTGAGTCCTTTAGGTGATTAAGTGGGAGTTAGTCATTATGTCTTCAAGTTAGTTTTCTTTCTTTTGGATAACTAAGTAAGTTAGGTTTGTTATGAATAGTCTAAAGAGTCAAACTTATAGGTCCAATATCTGAGGTGATTAGGAAAGTTAAGTGATGTGTCCATATATTTATCAAGGATATTCTAGAGTACTCAGGAGAATTCATAACCCTTAAAATGGTCATTTATATATCCTATACCAATCAAAGCCCATGTTGTATTGCAAAATCTCAACATAGTTTGTACCCCTAATTTTTTAAAATTTATCAAGGTCAAACATCTAGGTGATTCTAGGGAATCCTTGTCATTTTAATTAATTATGGGTTTGAAAAGTCCAAAAGTCCATATTGATAAAAAGTTACAATGGGAACATTAGTCCTAAAAGTCCTCAAGGTCCTAGGGAGTCCACATTATAGTCCCTGTCCCTATATTCTCTCAAAGAATATAATTTTCCAAGTTTCATTTTTTTATCATCCCATTTTATCATGTGATTAATGTACTTTTCCATGCCAATTCATTATCCCTTTTATCATTTCATAAAAATCCTTAATTTTCATTTACATAGTATCATATAATCCTAATATGCCACCACTTAGTCCATTAGTCCATTAAACCCCTTTCATTTAAGTCCTCATCATACCCATTCAATAATTTTTTAAGGTTTTTGCTACTTCTTCCCATATTCATAACTCACTTCATCACTAAGGTCTTCATTATGGTCCCTTTCCCCAAAGACACAAATTAATAATCTCAAAATAATAAAATCATCTATTGTTGATGAAAAATCGTCACCGTTGGTCAACCAATGATAGCATTGGTCAATCAATGACAATGCATCCTAAAAATAAAGAATTCTCACTTATCATTAATGAAAGGTCTTCATTGTTGATGCATTGGTGATAGCATTAATAAATTGGTGATGACATCAACTAAAATAAAATAAGTTCTCTTCCATCGCTGATGAAAAACCTTCATCATTGATGCATCAACGATGACACTAGTCAATCAGTTATAGGACCGATCAATCAGTAAAAGGTTATTTCTACACCAAACTTGAGGGTCTAGGTATCATAAAGAATCATACCCCATTCCCATGAGTATAAATTTATTCCATCACCAAGGTATTAGATACTAGGTCTCGATGAGGTCTCAAGAATCATAAATATGCATTATCATTCACCCCTTTTGAGTCCTTAGACATCAATATGTTAAGTCATTTATAATATTATTTCATATCCCTTAATGTGTCTGAATCCCTTTTAAAAATCCAAGTCATAAAGTTGGTATCCTAGTTCTATTCATTTTTGTTGATAAGCCTTCGTCATCGATCCATCAATGATAGCATTGGTCAATCAGGGATAGAGTCGATCAAACGAAGATGAGCTCTCATTGGTGGAGGATAAATGGTCCAGATCTCGTCATGCTCCCACAAGATCAATAGTGCACTCTTCATCTCTGATAAACCTTATTGGTTGATAAATATTAGGATTTAGGAATTATAGAAAAGTATCCCCCCTTTTTTGGTATCCCCTTTTGTTTTTTTTGGATCTTCATATTACATTTTATACCCATATGTGCCCTTTCTCAACCATTTCATTAGTAATATGAGGATATTTTTATTCCATTTTCTCCCATTTTACAATAATATTGTACCCACCTCATTTTTATTTTATCTTGTTTTTTTCCTCTGGTTGTACTCATTGGTAATTCCATTCATTTTGGTAGGGTCCCTTCTTCATTCTCTAGTGTGTCGATTAGATCTCTATTTTTTACTTAAAAAATGTATCGGTGGAAAGCTACATCAAATGACTACTAAGTATGAAAAGCAAGATCACTTCATCATCCTATTTTTATGATAAATCCTAAAGTTAGATTGCAAACTCATTGAGGATAAAATAAAAGAAGCCAATGTTGAACCCACCACAAACAGAACAATGTTGATGGTGAGATCCTTTTTAAGGAAGTTAGAATCAAGAAGCCCAAATGAGAATTTTGATAATAGTTTAGGGATAGTTGGAAATTTATCCCAGTTCATGATAGCTCAGTTCCTACTGTAATGCTCTCAAAGGAATCAATGATAGAGATATCCCCAAGTGGATACATCTACAACACACATCTATAACAAAATTCCAGCATTTCAAATTATAAAATAGGGATCCAAAACTAGAATCATCATCAAGCAAAGCATAGAAAATTTTGCAAGAGGTATTCTGAGTGTTTTTTCCTGATCAATTATATTCCATTTCTTTGTCTATCTTAGTTCTCCATTTATTATTTCTTCCCATAATTGTGTAGAAATTACTGAGAGTTGATCTAGTTTACTGAGGACAGTCCCAAGATTTGGGTTAAGAGGTTGAAGGTTATGTGTCACTGCTTTTAGGATAGAGAACTAAATTCTCATGTTGCATCATTTGAATAGAATGAATATTGTATTATATTTTAAAAGAGACCTAAGCACTCTGCTTGGTTTTGATATGTAATTTTAAGAATAGTTATAATACAATTCAACTTTTTCTCTTTGGTATTGTTGTTTATTGTATGTGTTGTTACTCATTCATATATTGCATAATTTAAATGTATGAATGATATTTTCTTTTGTTGATCTAATGTTTACATTGATTACATTATTTGAATGAGTGTATGCATGACATATTACTTCTCTCCCTATTATTTCTAATTCATAAAGTCAATAATATTTGCTAGAATCACGCAATGGATAGGACACCGGTCTTTTGCTTGAAGCTAAGGCTAGGAGTGTTATAATAAGCTTGGTCATAACAAAATTTATCTTGATTCTCGTATAATCTAGTTGAGAACAAAGCATATAATTTCAATTATTAATTGAAATCATAGTGGGGTATCCTGACCCAACCTGGTATGTGGTAAGTTTATAGAAGATTAAATTTGAGGTCAAAGAGGTAAGTCTACCAAAGCTTGCATTTATCATTGTGAATTAGAAAATTTAGGTAGTGTGACATATATCCTAGGGATACCTAAATTTTCTACAATAGATTTATGGCACCTTTATCGTGGATAGACTGTTGCATTATTTGTGTATCATTTTTTGGTTTATCTCCCTATGATATTATTATTTTTTCTTGTTTTTTGTTTTTGAATTTTTAAAGAATCCGCATGATTGCCATTTCAAAATTTTCCATGAATATCTCTAAGAATTTTTTGTGAGACTGAGAGAACATTAAGGCAGAGCAACCTTGGCTAGAGAGAATTTTTTTTTTTGCACCATAGTGTTGGTGACTCTTAATTGAACAAATCTAAATATTAGATATCTGATATGGTGCATGCAAAAATAAGCGGTAAGCAACTCTTTCAAGAATTTGAAGATACAGAGGTATTTATCTATAATAAAAAAAACCCCAGTTCATAAAAGCTAATTTTATAAAACTAAATCATATTTTGGTAATAGAAATTATGTTAAGAGTAATACTCTTGTAGATAATCTTGTCGAAAGCCATTCCACTACTATCCTTGTTGTAAGTGTCTTTGTTATCACCACCCTTATGATCATCATGGCCAATCCTCCCCTCATAACAATAACCAAAATAATCAAACCTTCAAATATGGAGAACCAATAGGTATAGGCCTTTCTGATTACCACCAAATTTGCATGACCTCCCTAGTAAGGCACATAAATACTTGCCAAAATTCCAAGGAAATAGTGTCATAATAGAAGAAGACCATATCAAAAGCTTTATGTATGCATTAGATAGTCTTGAAGTCAAATATGAAGATGTAGTTCTCAAGTTACTCCTTCAGATATTAGAGAAATATGCTAGAGATTTGTTCAATAGCCTCCCTAAAAATATTAACCCTGATTTCTAAACCATAGAAGAAGTCTTCCTAAAAAAGTATGGGGAAAGAAAAATTAGCAATCATTACTGAAAGAACTAGCTATCATGAAGAAAAAATAGAATGAGTCTATAGAAGATTTTAATAGAATATTTTTTCAAAATAAGAAACAAGATTCCCACAACTCTAAGGCCAAATGATAATCAGTCTATCTTTTTCTACAAGAATGTATTCCCTGGAGAATTTAATTATGAACTAAGATAACAGAGAGTCACTACTATTAATGAATGCATGGAAAAGGATGTAGGTATCGAAAGGAACATGATATATAGTGGGAAAATGAAATCATATTCATTTGAGAAAGGTCTAAATCAGGTAGATAGGAATCCTAAGAAGGTTGGTTTCTCACTATTAAAGAAGAGTGAACAAGATCCCATAGAAAAACTGTCAATTCAGTTAACTGAGATGTTCAACACGGTGAATAACATGTTTTCTAAGATCAAGAGAGAAAAATGATAGAATTTTGAGTCATCTCTACCTCAAAATGATAATAGATCACCTTTCAAGATAAACTTTAATAGAAATTGGAATAGGAATAATACATATGAGGGGTTTAAAAATGGAAACAATAACAATGGTTGGATAAAAAGGAATAGAAAAACAAATCAAAATATAGTCCCTAACTCTATACCTTCAGTTAATATGGCATCTAATTTTACATTCCTTTACCCTACATGTGATGCCCCACATAACCCAGTAGATTGTGGTATATACTTGAGCATGCATACTAGTGTTAATTTAGAAGAAGAATCTAATGAAGAAATAAGGGTAAATGTATGTTGGACAAAAGATGATGAAGCTAGAGAGATACAATTTGAAGAAGATATGAGTAAATTACCTACTTCAAAAGGAACACCTAAAACCTTAGTCTTATAAAATATGAAAATTCTAAAGAGATCTTAGGATAACAGGACTGATAGAATGAAGTAGAGTAAATTGATACCTACAACAGAATAAATAGAGGCGCTAGAGAGAATTCGTATCGTAAATTTAAGGAATAGAATAGTTCCAGATAGAGTTGATGACAAAGCCAATGTTGAAAATAAAATCAACAAAATCAAGAGAAATAAAAAGTGCCAAAAATATAGGGTAACAATAAACAACAAGTAACACCTAAGACATATATAGGAAAATATGTCCAAAAATAGCTTGATTTTGGGACAAGGTTAGAGAACAAGAAGTTTGAATTCAATGTTGGACAAGAGTTAGCAAAATATAAGATAAATATCACTTTTGGTGAGTTGATGACTATTCCAAAATATAGAAATTAGGTGTGTAAAGCCTTTCGGTTAGTGGATTAGGTAGAGAACCAATTTTATAGTGCCACGGTAGTTAAAAACCAATCAACCAAAACTCCATCTTTAGTAAGACCATTTTACATATATCTCAAATATACATCAGACCTAGAAGATCAATATGTAATTCATAATTGTATTCTAGATAGCGAGGTCTCCCATAACATCATGCCAAAATAAATAGCAGACCAATTAGGCTTAATATGCACCAAATATTCTCCTCCCATATCAGCAATTGATAACAGACAAGTTCCTTGTGTTGGGATCATTATTGGAATACTAGTTTTCTTACACCCATACACAAAGAAAGGGATATTCATGGACATAGTAATCATAGATGTGGACCCGTTCTTTTCTTTATTGTTATCTAGATATTTGGAAAAACAACTAAGGGATTCCATTCAGTTAGATTGGTCATATGCCACCATCCCATTGTTAGCCAAATAAGAAGTCACTCTCAAAATATATTCATTCAATAAGTATTCAATAGAACTAAGAAATATAGATAATACTACAATAAATATAGTCAATTCCATTGAAGAAAAATATTTAGAAGTTTACTTAGTCTGGCATACACCATTTCTAGCTAAAGAACCTGAAGTAGTAGATATGGATCCACAGACGAGGGTTGAAGTAGATGTTGAATGAGATAGGGTGTTAACATCTAAGATGTGGACTATGACCTTTGATGGTGCTAAATCATAGTCTGGTTTAGGTGTCAATATAAATCTCACTGATATCAAAAGAAATTACTTAGGCATACCATACAAGTTAGATTTCTCATGCACCAACAATGTAGCTGAGTATGAAGCAATGTTGTTAGGGCTAATAAAGTCAAAAGAATTAGGTATTAACTACCTAATAATCTATGGAGATGCAGAACTTATTATACAAAAAATTAAGGGTAAATATCAAACAAAACACCCCAGGCTAAAACAATATAAGCAAGTGATTCAAGATGAGATTGATAAATTTCTTGCTTTCAATATATCCTATATCCCTAGAAATGAAAATCATGTAGTAAACTTATTAAGTGAATGCATCTAGTGTAGATTATCCTAAAATAGACACTGAATACATGGACAGGTTTCCCACTATATCTATTTATCATCCATCTGTGCCAGATAATATTGTGTACTTGCAAGTTTTCTAGGATGATATAGATATTAAATATTTCATGACATTGCAAAATCATTATGCCAACATTTTGTGTTATGAAGAAGATAGAAAAGTTGAAGGATGTCATTGGAGAACCTATGGAAGTAATACAACTCAAGATAAATAAGCTCCTAAGAATACTGGTTTCCTTAGAGAGTCTCTTTGATGATTTTGATAGAGCTCACATGCCTATTCTTCAGGAATCAAAAGTTGCTGAAGTCAATATAGGAACAAAACAAGAACCCAGGATGGTAAAGTTAATAGAGATTTGTTAGAAAAAGAAATAAATCAATATATAAGCTTCCTCAAGAAGAATCTACAATCTTTTGCCTAGAGTTATGAAGATCTCAGGACTTTCAACACTGAAGTAATGACTCACATTATTCCCTTAAAATAAGGCACCAAACCACATAGGTAGAAACAAAAAAATTCAATCCTACTTTACACCCTGTGATGCAAAAAGAAGTTCAAAAGTTGTTAGATGCCAAGATTATTAGGAAAGTCAGATTCTCCTCTTGGATAGTTAATTTGGTGTCTATTAGGAAGAAGAATGGTGATATCAGGTTGTGTGTAGATTTTAGAAATTTGAATAAGAACTCTTTGAAATATAACTACCCACCCCCAAATATGGAATAGTTGTTAAAGGCGATTGTGGGATCAGCCAGGATGTCTTTGTTGGATGGATTTTTAGGCTACAATCAGATTTAGATAAATCTTGAGGATAGATATAAGACTGCATTTACGACTCATTGGGGAACATTTGAGTACCTCAAGATGCCATTTGGTCTGATGAACGCAGGTGCAACATTTCAAAGAGCCATGGATTTTACCTTCAAGGGACTTATGTTTAAAATAGTAGTGGTTTATCTAGATGATATAACATTATTTTTCAAAAATCTAGAATATCATTTCGAGCATTTTTACTAAGCATTTGAAAGGTGTAAATAGTTTGGCATCTCCTTGAATCCTAAAAAGTACATTTTTGGAGCTACACAAGGCAAGTTGCTAGGACATGTAGTCTCCAAAGAAGGAACCAACATTGATCCTCAAAGGATCAAAGCCATTGCATAAATCCATCCATCAAAGAACTTGAAAGGAGTTAGATCATTCTTTGGAAAAATTAACTTTGTTCAAAGATTCATTCCAAATTTTACTCAGATTACAAAGCCCATAAATGACATGATAAAAAATGATGGGAATATTAGGTGGACTGATGATAATATTAAGGTTTTTCAAAAAATAAAATATGCAATCACACAAGCCCCTATGTTAACATGCCCTGATTATTCAAATTATTTAATATTTACTCATTCACCTCTAAAGATACTATCATTGTTGTTTTGTCTCAAAAAGATCAAGAAAATAATGAAAGGCCCATAGCCTTCATGAGTATCAGAATGAAGGGAACCCGATGAAATATACTATGATAGAAAAATAGTTTTTCTCTTCTATGAAGGCTTTAGAACACTTTAAAGGTATATTTGGGTCAAATAAAGTGATAGCTTGCATCCCTTATATAACTATCAAAGATGTCTTCACTCAAAATGAGCCTACCAATAGTTCAGCAAGATGGATGGTTAAATTGCTACAATATGATGTTGAGTTCAAAGTAGTAAATACCATCAAGGGACAGTCTTGACTAAATATATAGCTACTAAAGGAGGATAAGATATCAATAATACAGTCATGGTAGGGAATGTGCAAAAGAATAGAAAGATAGACGGTCTAAAAGATGATTGGTACAAGGATATCATAGTTTACTTATAGTCCTTATCATTCCCAGCTGGTTTGTCACAAAGAAAAATGAGAATCATCAAACAATAGGCTCAAAATTATTACCTTCAAGATGATAAGTTGTATTAGAGACATCCCAATGATGTGCTATTACTCTATCTATTACAAAATGAAGTCCAAAAAATTATTAAAGAATTTCATACAAGTTTCTACAGAAGACACTTTGATCCAAAAGCAACAACAAATAGTACTATGAGAGTTGGCTATTATTGGCCCTTTATGTTCAAATATGTATATCTATTTATCAAAAAATATCAAAATTGCTAGATCTTTGATGGTAAAAAAAATTGTATGCTATGCCCGTAAAGTCAATAGTGGTTGAGGCTCCATTCACTCAGAGGAGAATAAATCTTATAGGGGAAATCAATTCAAAAATTTTAGAAGGCCACATATGGATAATAAAAGCAACATATTACTTTAATAAGTGGGTAGAGGCTACCCTATTAAGGAAATCAAAAACTGAACTAGTCACCAGATTCATAGAAGAGAATATCCTAACCAGATTTGGGGTATGTTGGCAATTTTGGGTACATTGGGTACATTGCCTTTGCTCAAGTGTTGATGTTGTCATTGATGTCAAGAAGCGGAAGGGTTTTTGTGAAAACCAAGGCAGACAAAATAAAAGGTTTTATTTAAAACCATGGACAACAGATTTGAAATGGGTTTTTCTTAAAACCCAAGTTGGCTTTTCGTTTCGTTGAAAAATGTGCCCTGGTGATGAAGATATTTAATTTTAAATATTTAGTTTAAATTTTATTTATTTAAAATTTAAATTAAAATTTTAAATTAAATTAAAAGTGCCGACGTGTTAATCAATGCATCATAGTGCATATAAAATAAGGAAATGAATTTCATTTCAATGAATGAATTGCTTGTTGAGGATGAGGGCAGTGAGATATCCCTTGACGAAACCTTGTAAGCGGAGGCAGTGAAGAAGTATTGCATACAGATGTTGTGAAAGAAGCCTTGCGGACGGAGACAGTGAGAAAGTCTTGCGACCAGCGTACGAAGTCAGTGGAGAGCCTTCGATTGCACTGGAAGAGAAAGACTGCGACTACGTTCGAAGGGAGAGCCTGCGATTGCACTAGAAGGGAGAGCCTACGATTGCACTGGAAGAAAGAGCCTGTGACTACGTTCGAAGGGAGAGCCTGCAATGTTTTTGAAGTCAGAAAGAAACTTATCAAGAAGACGTTACAGGGCAACCCTAGGAGTGTCAGATTTACACCAAAAGGGCAAGCAGTGACTTGCGGCAGAGAACATCTGAAAGACGCATCACACAGTGGAAGAACCATTACATTTGTTGCGCAGATAGAAACGTCCAAAGGAAGAAGAATCACACAAGCAGATGTTTCTTTCATGCACAAATTTCTAGCTCATCAACTGACATTGGAGGCAAGTTGACAGGCACAACAAAAGCGAGTTATGTGAGTCTAAGACGCAAGAGGATATCAGCGAAGACGCGGTGTTTCCCTTAGACCGTAGCAGAAGAAATAGTGATACACGGTGTTGACGAAACCAGCAGGTGGAATGGGCAGCGATGCGCAGTGTGACAGTGGATGAATCCAGAATGGCCCACCGGTTGAAGATGCTCTGACACGGGACGAACAAGCCGTCTGCAGCGCACGAGTCATGATTAATTTTAAGGTATGTTTTTATGTTAGTTTGAGGAGACATAAGGGTAAGGAGAATTCACTTAATTGAGTTTGGGGATTTGCATCTTAGAAAAGGACGAAAATCGCTTTTGTTGTGAGTAAAGGAGATATAAGGGTAAGGAAAATATATTTACATTAAAGCTTGTTATTGGTTATGTAATATTTTATTTTACTTTTATGGTATAAGTGGTTTTGGGAGTTATAAGGTTATGCAATGTTGTGATTTATTTTATTTTATGGTACAAGTGGTTTTAGGAGAGATAAGGAAGTTGTGCAATTAAAGGCTTTGGTAATGATGATTGAAAAATGGAGTAATGTTGATTATTTTGTGATCTACTAACCTTTGTGAAGATTGGCAAAAGAACTTTGTGATTGTGGCAGATTTCCAAAGGGGTTCCTTCACTTCAATAAGGTATGGGCACATTCTTCTTATGAGTATGATTGGTGTATGTTTTCCTGAAATAAGATTGGAGAGAAAAGGTATTCAACTAGGTTTCCTTTGGTTGGGTGTAAGTCCTAGTTTCTGGTTTGTTGAAGACTACTTATGCATTGTTATCCTTGATGAGAATTTTGGTGAAATGCATATTTCTGGTTTGGGGTAGTGGAAGCATTGTGCACTAGGGTTTGTGGTTGTGAGTCTTGATACTTGCATTGAGATGGTGAAAACCCTTGGATGGTTGTTTTGAGGTTGATGGTTAAGTTGCTTCCATAGTGGTTGTGTTGATGACGTTAGTGCTTTACTTGATACATGATATTGGGCTTACTCCATTGAGTTGATTTGAACAAGTTATTCTTTGCATTTGGTGATATTGTGTTGGTGGTTGTTTTGTTCAAATATCTTTGGAGGGAAAAGGATTTCTACTTGTTTCCTTTTCTTGTGGTGATTGGTTGAATACTTCAAGGTTAATGTTGAGTTGAATGATGTTGGTTAAACCTTGTCTTTGAGCATTGTTGTTGAAGCCCTAATTGGTTGAGAAAAGATATTGGTTGTTGGAAAGAACATGAGTATCATTGTTATATGACATATTGCTTGGTTGGCAATTGTTGGGTTGTGTTTCATGTTCTTGAGAAAAGCATACTACATCTATCTTATTCTGTTGAGATTGATATTGAGTTGAGATTGAGATTGGGAGTTAAGTATAGAACATATTGAGTCTCTAACAATTCTCTTTATGCTTCTATGAGGTTGATGAATCACATTGGGTCTCTAACAATTCTCTTTGTGGGTTCACGCCAAGCAAGTTTTTCTTGATGAACTTGTGAGCAGGTTTTGGACAGGTTCCATTGGGGACTTGTGAGCAGATTTGGACAGGTCCTAGCAGAGGACTTGTGAAGCTGAGTTTGATAGTTCTATCAGAGAACTTGAGGACAGAGGTGCATTGGTTCTATGAGAAGAACCTGAGGACAGATTTATGCCAGACCGAAGGACTGTGTTTGGTGCAGATCAAAGACAGAGGACGAGGAAATTTGTGCTAGACCGAAGGACTGTGTTTAGTGCAAATTCGAGGACCAGCTTTGAAGTGATAGAGTTGAGGACAGAGGTCTCCAACCAGAGCAGGGAAGACAGGTGTCTTCTATGGATAGAGTTCCATTTGCTAAGGGTAGCGGAGGCAGAGGTCTTCTAGAGGATCACCAGCCAGAGGAGAGGTAGGGGAAGGTATCTCCTTTGAGCAGAGGCTCATAAATTCAGATTGGGGGAAGGTTTCTCCTTTGAGCCGAGGCTCATAAACATTGTAATTGGGAAGGTTTCCCAAAGAACTTTGAGATAACTTTTAGAGAAAAGTTTTGTGGATGAATCACATCAAAATTGTTGTGTCACTTTGTGGATGATCTTGTGCATTGTTTTGATATTGCTTTGAATATATTGCTTTATTGTTTTGAAGTATAAAGGAAAAGTTAAAAGAGGTCTTATACTGTTCACCCCCCCCTCTCAGTATAAGCTTGTGTTCTTCAGGGTACCTAGAAAATTGATAATGAAAAGTATTTCTATCTTATGAAATGGTAGAATTATGTGCTAAGTATAGCATGGAACTAGCCCATTATACAAATTATTATCCTCAAGGTAATGGTTTCGTTGAGTCCTCCAATAAGAACCTTATTACCAAGATTAAAAGATCACTTGGAAAGAACAAGAAGAGTTGGGACAACCAATTAAAGTATGTTATGTGGGTAGACAAACTTGTTGTTAGAAGAGCTACAGGAAAAAACCATATGAGCTAGTCTATGGAGAGAAAGCACTTTTAACTTTGGGTGGAGAGAGCTACTTTAGCTTTGCTTCTTCAAGACCATGAAAGTTCAAATGCTTTACAAATAATATTAGATCTAATTTTTGAGCTAGAAGAAAACATGAGAGAGACATTGGTAATGACTTAAGAAACCTAAAAATAGTCCAGTTGTTAACCAAGAAAGCAAAAGGGTTACCATTTGCATAGAGTAATGTAGTGTTATACTAGGATCCCAAAAATGATAGATAGGATGAAAAAGGGAAGTTTGAGCCCAAATGGTTAGATCCTTACCATATTGAACAAAATATTGGCTAGCACACCTACAAATTGTAGGATATGAAAGGTGATAAGCTGCTTATACCAATGAATGACCAACATTTGAAGACTTTCAACCATCACCCTAAGGGTCAAAGAACCTAAAAATGCTATTCAAGAAAAAAATGTGGTGAAATTTGTCCTTTTAGGTGATTAGAGAATTTTGTTGAGTCCTTTAGGTGATTAAGTGGGATTCAATTCATATGTCATCAAGTCAATTTTATTTCTTTTAAAGAACTAAGTTAGGTCTATTATGAATAGTTTAAAGAGTCAAAAATATAGGTCCAATATCTTAGGTGATTAGGAAATTCAAGTGATGTGTCCATATATTCAACCAGGAGATTCTAGAGTCCTTAGGAGAATTCATATCCCTTAAAATGGCCATTCAAATATTTTGTCCCAGTTAGAGCCCATGTTGGATTGAAAAATCTCAACATAGTTTGTACCCCCAATTTTTTAAAATTTTCAAGGTTAAACATCTAGGTGATTCTAGGAGTCCTAGTTATTTTAATTAATTATGGGTGTGCAAAGCCCAAAAGTCCATATTGATAATGAGTTACAATGGGATCATTAGTCCTAAGAGTCCTCAAGGTCCTAGGGATTCCATATTATAGTCCTTGTCCCTATAATATGCTTCCAAAGAATATAATTTTCCAGATCCATTTTTTTATCATCCCATTTTATCATGTCATTAATGTACTTTTCCATGCCAATCTATTATCCTTTTATCATTTCAAAAAACTCCTTAATTTTCATTCACATAGTATCATGTAATCCTAGGTATTTAAGTTTTTGCATAACAATACCGTCACTTAGTACATTAGTCCATAAAACCCCTTTCATTTATGTCCTCATCATACCCATTCAATAATTTCCCAAGGTTTTTACCACTTTCACCCATATTCATAACTCTCTTCATCACTAAGGTCTTCATTATGGTCCCTTTCCCCAAAGCCACAATATTAATGATATCAAAATGATAAAATCATTTATCATCAATGAAAAACCATCATTGTTGGTCAACCAATGATAGCATTGGTCAATCAGTGATAGCATGGACCTAAAAACAAAGAATTATTTTTTGTCATCGATGAAAGGTCTTCATCGTTGATGCATCAGTGATATCATTAATAAATTGGTGATGACATCATCTAAAAGGCAATAAGTTCTCTTCCATCATTAATGCATAAATGATGGTACTAGTCAATCAATGATGACATTGATCAATTAGTGATGGGTTATTTCTCTTAAAGAATCATGCCCCATTTCCAAGAGTACAAATTTATTCCATCACCAAGATCTTAGATACTAGGTTTCGATGAGGTCTCAAGAGTCACAAATATTCATTATCATTCACACATTTTGAATCCTTAGACATTATATGTTAAGTCATTTATAATATTATGTCATAGCCCTTAATGTGTCTAAATCCCTTTCAAAAACCTAAGTCATAAAGTTGGTATTCCAATTCTAAACCTTCGTTGTTGTTGATAAGCCTTTATCATCGATCCATCAGTGACAGTACTAGTTAATCAACAACAAATTTGATCAATTGGAGATGTGCTCTCATTGGTGGAGAATAAATGGTCTAGATCCCATCGTGCTCCCACAAGATCAATGATGCACTCTTCATATCTGATAAACCTTAGGGTCTAGGCATCATAAAAAAAAAGTATCCCTCCTTTCTTAATATCCCATTTTGTCTTTTATGGATCTTCATATTACATTTAATACCCATACGTGCCCTCTCTCCACCATTTTATGTGAAATATGAGGATATTTTTGTTCCATTTTATTTCATTTTACTATATTATTGCACCCATCTCATTTTTTTATCTTGTTTTTCCCCTTCGATTGTACTCGTCGACATTTCCATTCATTTTGGTAGGGTCCATTCTTCCTCCCCCAGTGTGTCAATTAGATCTCTATTTTTACTTTAAAATATATGTCGATGGAAAGCTAAATTAAATAGCTACTAAGTATGAAAAGCAAGATCATTTCACCATCCTCTTTTTGTGATAAAGCATGAAGTCAAATTGCAAACTCATTGACTATAAAATAAAAGAAGTCAATGTTGGGCTTACCACAAACAGAACAAAGTTGATGGTGAGATCCTGTTAGAATTATTCACTATTGAGTTTTCATTGATGTCAAAGGACAACTTGGTTGTTGGAAAACCGTGGTGTGCTTGGATGAAGTATTCAAGGCAGATTGTTTAATTGATTTTAATATTTAAACCCACCTTTAAGATATCAAAGGGTTTACTTGATTTTAAATTAAAGATTTAAATATTTAAATTAAATATTTAAATATTTAAATTAAAATATTAAAATATTTAAATTAAAATTTTAAATATTAAGAAAAAAGAGCACAAAAATGAGGGAAGAAAGTAGAGAGGGGAGGGCTCTGGTCCCTCCCCTGCTCCCCCTCCCATGGCTCCTGGTTCCTGCCTAGTCCCTGGCTCAATCCAGGTCATCCCTCCCGGGGAGTGGTTGTTTGCAGATGATCTCCTAGGGGGAGATCCTTCTCCACTATCTGCGCCCCTCCCGGCCGGCTAGGGTTTCCTTGGTTGTTTTTTTAGACTGGTGCTTCCCAGGGATCCCTGTTTGGTTGGGGATCCCTTCCCTTTTTCCCTCAGGCTTCCCCCTGGGGTTTTTTGTAGGTTATTCATGTGGATCTGGTCCCCTGCGTTTCTCGATGCGATGGAGGTGACGATTTAGGGTTTGGACAGCTTCCCCTTTTTCTTGTGAATCCTCGACGGGCTCTGTGCTTGGACGGGATTCTTGGTCCCTGCTGCTAGGATCCTCTTCTGTTTTCCCGGGCCGGGTTCCTTGTGGTGCAACTCTCTCGGTCACTTCCCGATGGGTCGGATCCTCTCTCGTGCCGGTCGCGCTTCCTCGCAGGATGGCTCTCGCTGAACGAAATGTTTTCCCAGTGGGCGAGATGGTTTCTCCACAGGGCGGGATCCGCCAATTCCGTCGGTTTTCCCGCAATGCGGGATCCTTTCTTTTCTGCTGGTTTCCCGGATGGTGGGATTTCCCTGTTGCTTCCCGCTAGGCGGGACTATTTATGGTGGTTTTGACTGCTTCCCGCGAGGCAAGATTTTATTGTAACGGTTTTTCTTTGCTTCCTGCTGGGCGGGATCTTCTCGATGGTGGTTTTTGGCTACTCCCCACTGGGCGGGATATCCAAAACTTCTTTCTTTCTTATTTGTTTGTTTCCCACTGAGAGAGATTGTTTCATGCTTACTGTTACCGCTAGGCGGGATTTCTGTTTTGGTGTTCAGTTTCAATGGATTGATGCCCTAGGCCCATTTCTTATGTAATCAGGTTTTGGGATCCTTGTTAAAACCCGCTATAAATACAAACACTATAATTAACAAAAAAAAAAAATTAAATATTAAAGTTATATGGACCAACCTCTTGGGCATAAATTATCTGAAGAACACAAGCTTATACTGAGAGGGGGGTGAACAGTATAAGACCACTTTTTACTTTTCTTTCCCAATCAATATTATGCAATATATCAATGGCAATATCAACAACAATAATCAAAGCAATGCACAAATCACCACACACAATAGAGACACCAATTTAACGTGGTTCACCCAATGTGGGCTACTCCACGGAGAAAATATTTCACTAAAATTTTCTCAACAAATCTCTTGGGAATCCTTTCCCTATTACAATGTTTATGGACCTCTATCCAAAGGAGACACCAATCCCCTAATCAAGTTCATGGATCTCTATCCACAGGAGAACTCCTTCTCCTCTACTCTGGTTGGTGATCTTCTAGAAGAACTGCTGCCTCCACTACACTGGCTTATGGATCTCTATCCACTGAAGACTCCTACCCTCACTCAGAAGACCTATCTTCACTACCCTGGCTAATGGACCTCTATCCACTAGAGACTATTGTCCTCTATACTCTATCACCTCCAAAGCTTGCTCTCAGCTCTATCTCAAATCTACACTAAACATAGTCCTTCGATCTAGCACAAATCTGCTCAATATCTATCTCTAATCTACACTAAACATAGTCCTTCGATCTAGCACAAATCTTCTCAATCTCTATCTCTTATCTGCACTAAACCTATCCTCAAATCTACACCAAAATCTATCCTCAAATCTATCCTCAAGCCTTAACACAAAGCTTGACTCAATCACAAATCAACTCTGCTAGATCTACCCCAAACCTTAACTCAAGGTTTGAACAAATCAATCAATCAAATCTGCTCACAAGTCTTCTCAAAGACTTACCTCAAATATATCCACAAGTCCTCTCTAGAACTTGCTCTCACTGCTCTCAAGTCTTCACCAAGACTTACCTCAAATATGCTCAACAAGTCCTCACTAGAACTTGTCCAATCTGCTCAACAAGTCTTCACCAAGACTTACCTCAACTCTGCTCAACAAGTCCTCACTAGAACTTTCCAATTCAACATCTCAACAAGTCTATCTCAAATCTGCATTGTAAGCTTCCACAAAATCTTACTCAACTCAACTCAATCTATCACAAACCTCTTCAATCACACCAACAAGTTTCACATAGAATCTTGTTCAATATCATAGAAACATATAGAGAATTGTTAGAGACTCAATATGCTTCACACTCACAACAATTCTCAATCACTTTCAATATCTCTTTTTACCACTGAAACATATAGAGAATTGTTAGAGACTCAATATGCTTCACACTCACAACAATGCTCAATCACTTTCAATCTTTCCTTCAACTCAATCCAGAAATAAAGAACAATTTATTTCATAGAACTTGAACTATCACTTCAACACTTCCAATCAACTAAGCTCAATCAACTCCACTCAACCAAACACTCAATGAAAGCTTTTTCAACAATGCTTATCAAACAAACTTCACATAACAATGATACTCATGATCTTTCACAAACCCTAATCATGCACATGAAGGCTCACTCAATATTTCCAACAATGCTTATCAAACAAGGTTTCTATCATCAACCTTTATTCCAGAAAAACCTTCATCAATCAATATTGGATATCTCAATACCAAACTCAACAATGCTTATCAAACAATCCTTTTCACTCCAACTTAGCATTCACAACATCCAATCCAACAATATTTTACTCACAAGGAAGATGTACCCATACCTTTTATTTTGATGGAGATATGTCTTCAAAACCTATCTTAACCACAATCAAATTTTCTTTACCAACACTAGGGTTAGGTTACCACAACCTCTCTCAAGATCTCCACAAAATAATTTTCTCAAAGATTATTTTTCATACAAAATAACAAATCCTTTTGTACACCTTATAATCTCCAAACTCACAATATTCAACTCAATAATTTCACCATAACACAACACTTAACAATTTTCCTTGCACACCTTATAATCTCCAAACTCACAATATTCAACTCAACAATTTCATTAAAAACAACATGCATAGCAAACTCCCTTATACACCTTATAATATCCACACCTTATAAATTTCAATCACCAAAAATCAAAATAAAAATATTTTAATTTTTCTTTACCTTATAACTCCCCTAAGCACTTAACATTCACGATAATCTCAAAGCACTTAAATTTCAACACCAAATAAAATCGAATGGCATACCTTTTGTTTGTTCTACCCACAAAAGAAAACTTCAGTGGATTCGACCACGTGACCTTTGCACTCCCAACGCCCTAGCTCCAAGCTAGGCCACCAAGTGGGCTGCGTGCCCACATGAAACACAATGCACACGCTGTCCCACAAAACCTACCACCTCACAAAAATGCCAAACAAATCGAACGACGGGCTCTTCCTCCAAAATGTCGATCATGTGGATCGAACCATGATCTCCTCCATGCAAACCTTAACACTCTCCCAACTACCATCTATGCTACCACCATCGGTGGGAAGTCAAACCACTATGCAGCCTTTGTTGTCTCATTTCCCTCCAAGCACTTTTAAATTGCAAATTATCTTCTTCTTAGACACAATGCTCGATATTCTCTTTTCGCATTCGAAGGTGTGATGAAGACTTTAGGAAATGGAAATCATTTCCTATATAAATACACATTCACCTTTTGATTTCTCACGTCGGCCCTTTTTCGAATTTAAAAATTTGAATTTAATTTTTAAATATAAAATTTAAAAACCTTTGCCTCCTTTATTAATTTAAATTAAAATTTTAATCAAAGATTAAAATATTTTAATTTAAATTAAACCTTTGAAAATTGCTCATGGGTCTTTTCAATTTGGACTTCATTTTTCTTCACCTTGTTATTTGGCCCGAAATATTATAATAATAAAATATTATTATTTAATTTAAACTTGCTTCTCCTTTCTTGGGTTTTCATCCTTTGGGCCCTTTTTAGGCATATAATATTAAAAATAAATATTATATCCTATTCCTTTCCAAGACCTTCTTGCTTTTGGAAAAACCACTTGATGTCCTTAATGACGATGACATTAAACCAATATTCCTTTGACATCAATGACAACAAAACTACTCAAAATTTCCAACAATCTCCCCCTTTGTCATTGATGGCAACCCCTTTATTTTTACCATTCCTTTTTCTTTTTCAAAAGTTGCTTTCCTTGAGAAACTGCTCCCCTGACTGAATGCTCTCCCCCTAACTCAAATCTCTCCCCTTTGTCATCAATGGCAAAGGGTCACCTTTGGGGCTCGGGGCTAAGAATGAGATTCTTAGCTTAGCCCCTCCCCCACCTCCTCTTGAGGTGATTAATTCTGGGGTGGGAGTATTTCTACTCCCAGCATACACTGATCTTTACCTTTGTCCACTTTCTTCCTCAACTGATTCTTCTGATTCCTCTGACTATTCTTGTTCTTGCTTGTCTCTGGAATTTCTGCTCTACACCACTTTGTTGTATGCCCATCATTATTGCACTTATAACACTTAATGTTGTTATTCCTTAAAGGTGCAAATATCTTGGGGTTTCTCTTGGTGAAGCCATATCCATTCCTATCATGAACCCTACAATTTACTGCCTTGTGACCAAACTGATTACAAGAGTAGCAATACCCTTGAAAAAGTTACCTATTTTTGAAACTTCCATATTCATGTCTTTCATGTGTCCTGCACTATGTAGCCTTGTGCCCAAACCTATGACATGAGAAGCATCATCCATTGAAACTACCTTGCCTTGACCCCATTGGTCTCCTAGTTTCTTTTACCCTGTGTTGGTTCCTGTTCCATATGTTCCTCATTTGTGCATTGTTCCTTTCCTTGTTGAAATTTCTATTGTCCAACTCATCCTCAAAAGTCTCACTTTCTCTTACACTCTCTTCTTCTGAAGCTTCTTCTTCTTCAGAACTTGATATTGACTCCTCTCCTTGTTTCTTTTGTACCTATTCAAATCCAAGTCCTATTTTGTTTGATGATGATCTTTGTACCTTGATCATCTTATCCAAGATCTTTGAGCTTCTTCCAAACCTGTGTAACTTGTCCTTAGACTCTTTTACTTCCTTCCTTAGTAAAGCTACCTCATGCTCTAACCTTTCACATTCTAAAACCTTTGCTTCTAACTTCTCTTTGAATCTCCTTGTCTTAGCTATTGAGTTGGTTAGATCCTCTATAAG
The DNA here is from genome assembly GCA_028583015.1 of Wollemia nobilis. Taxonomy (NCBI): domain Eukaryota; kingdom Viridiplantae; phylum Streptophyta; class Pinopsida; order Araucariales; family Araucariaceae; genus Wollemia; species Wollemia nobilis. The sequence continues at coordinate 23,977 of JAQPPZ010004948.1, forward strand.
CTTTCCTTTCTCTTCATCACATTCTTGAAATTTAAGCTTGAGTTTTGAGTTTTGCTTTCTTACCTCCCTTAATGCATCAAGGGCATGAATAAGCTCACCCTCAAGATCAACTTCTCCTTTCTCTGATTCTTCCTCTATTTGTTTGCCTTTGGGATCATCTTCATTCCTTTCTGACTTGTCTTCTATAGGATCACCTCCTTCTTCCTCTAATGCCAAGAGTAGATTCTCTTATGGTCCTTCAAGTGTATCTTCATATTCATCATCACTAAAACTAAATCCATTCCTTGTACAACTATCTTCAAGATGACCAAAGTTACCACATCTAAAACACTTGAGAATTATTGGTGCCCTTTTCTTAACAACTTCCTTTTCTTTTTCTAGAAATAGAACTTCATATTTATCATTATCTGAGGAACTATCATCACTATCACTTGAGCTCTTACCTGCCTTGTCTGCATAGAAACTCTTCTTATGCCTTTGGAAAAACTTCTTTCCTTGTGTGCCTTGTCCATCCCTACTTTTCTTTTGGTACTTATGCTTTCCTATTTCCCTATTCTTATGATCCTATTTTTCTTCATCATTGCTATTTCCTAGCCTCTAGACAATCAGATGCATAGTGACCATATTTTCCACAATTAAAACATCTAACTGATTTTGTACCTTTATACTTTCTTGAGTCCTTGTTCCTTCTACCATAGTTTGCTTCTTCATCACTAGATGACTCATTGCTTGAATCTGACTTCTTACCCTTAGTCTTCTTAGTAACTTTAAATGTTGCTTCCTTCTGGGGAATAGGTTCCTCTTTTATTCTTATCTCAAATGTTGTGAGAATGCCATGTAATTCATCCCTTGTCAAAATATCAATATCTTTCGACTCTTCTATAGCTAAAATATTTTCACTAAACCTTTTTGGAAGTGACCTTAGAATCTTATCACACACATCAGGTTCTTGAACTTCAAGCCCAAGTCCTTGCATGGAGTTAACAACCTCATCCACATGAAGTAGATATTCCACAATGTTTTCCTCATCCTTCATTTTTAGGTCTTCAAATGCTCTCTTGAAATTTTGCAACTTTACCCTTTTGACCTTTTTATCTCCTTCATATATGCCTTGCAACTTATCCCAAATTTCCTTTGCTGATTTGCAATGCATAATCTTTATAAACTCTATTTCACGTAAGCCCTTTTGAATTGCATTCATTGCTCTTGAATTGTAATGATGTAGAAGCTTACCATATTTATCTGTAGGTGGAGTTGTTGGTGGTGTGTATCCATTTTCAACTGCTTCCCATATTTCATTTCCAAGTGCCATTAGATGAAACTTCATCCTTGTGCTCCAAAGTATATAATTATTCCCATCGAACAATGGTGCTGAATTTCCTGAAGATCCACTCTGAGAATCCATCTATGTTCTTGTAAGCTTTTCCTTCAAGTTGTTAAACTCTTTCGAAGGAACCCGCTCTGATACCAATTGAAGAACACAAGCTTATACTGAGAGGGGGTGAACAATATAAGACCACTTTTTACTTTTCTTTCCCAATCAATATTATGCAATATATCAATGGCAATATCAACAGCAGTAATCAAAGCAATGCACAAATCACCACACACAATAGAGACACCAATTTAACGTGGTTCACCCAATGTGGGCTACTCCATGGAGAAAATATTTCACTAAAATTTTCTCAACAAATCTCTTGGGAATCCTTTCCCTATTACAATGTTTATGGACCTCTATCCAAAGGAGACACCAATCCCCTAATCAAGTTCATGGATCTCTATCCACAGGAGAACTCCTCCTCTACTCTAGCTGGTGATCTTCTAGAAGAACTACTACCTCCACTACACTGGCTTATGGATCTCTATCCACTAAAGACTCCTACCCTCACTCAGAAGACCTATCTTCACTACCCTAGCTAATGGACCTCTATCCACTAGAGACTATTATCCTCTATACTCTATCACCTCCAAAGCTTACTCTCAGCTCTATCTCAAATCTACACTAAACATAGTCCTTCGATCTAGCACAAATCTGCTCAATATCTATCTTCAAATCTACACTAAACATAATCCTTCGATCTAGCACAAATCTACTCAATATCTATCTCTATCTGGCACAAACCTATCCTCAAATCTACACCAAAACTCTATCCTCAAATATATCCTCAAGCCTTAACACAAAGCTTGACTCAATCACAAATCAACTCTGCTAGATCTACCCCAAACCTTAACTCAAGGTTTGAAAAAATCAATCAATCAACTCTGCTCACAAGTCTTCTCAAAGACTTACCTCAAATCTATCCACAAGTCCTCTCTAGAACTTTCTCACTACTCTCAAGTCTTCACCAAGACTTACCTCAAATCTGCTCAACAAGTCCTCACTAGAACTTGTCCAATCTTCTCAACAAGTCTTCACCAAGACTTATCTCAAATCTACTCAACAAGTCCTCACTAGAACTTGTCCAATATCTCAACAAGTCTTCACCAAGACTCAAGTTCTCAATCATTGTAAGCTTCCACAAAAGCTTACTCAACTCAACTCAATCTATCACAAAATCCTCTTCAATCACACCAACAAGTTTCACACAGAATCTTGTTCAATATCACATAAACATATAGAGAATTGTTAGAGACTCAATATGCTTCACACTCACAACAATGCTCAATCACTTTCAATATCTTTTTTACATAAGAAACATATAGAGAATTGTTAGAGACTCAATATGTTTCACACTCACAACAATGCTCAATCACTTTCAATATTTCCTTCAACTCAATCCAGAAATAAAGAACAATTTGTTTCATAGAACTTGAACTATCACTTCAACACTTCCAATCAACTAAGCTCAATCAACTCCACTCAACCAAACACTCAATGAAGGCTTTTTCAACAATGCTTATCAAACAAACCTCACATAACAATGATACTCATGATATTTCACAAACCCTAATCATGCACATGAAGGCTCACTCAATATTTCCAACAATGCTTATCAAACAAGGTTTCTATCATCAACCTTTATTCCAGAAAAACCTTCATCAATCAATATTGGATATCTCAATACCAAACTCAACAATGCTTATCAAACAATCCTTTTCACTCCAACTTAGCATTCACAACATCCAATCCAACAATATTTTACTCACAAGGAAGATGTACCCATACCTTTTATTTTGATGGAGATATGTCTTCAAAACCTGTCTTAACCACAATCAAATTTTCTTTACCAACACTAGGGTTAGGTTACCACAACCTATCTCAAGATCTCCACAAAATAATTTTCTCAAAGATTATTTTTCATACAAAATAACAAATCCTTTTGTACACCTTATAATCTCCAAACTCACAATATTCAACTCAATAATTTCACCATAACACAACACTTAACAATTTTCCATGCACACCTTATAATCTCCAAACTCACAATATTCAACTCAACAATTTCATTAAAAACAACATGCATAGCAAAACCCTTATACACCTTATAATCTCCACACCTTATAAATTTCAATCACCAAAAATCAAAATAAAAATATTTTAATTTTTCTTTACCTTATAACTCCCCTAAGCACTTAACATTCATGATAATCTCAAAGCACTTAATTTTCAACACCATGGAAAATAAAATTGAATGGCATACCTTTTGTTTGTTCTGCCCACAAAAAAAACTTCGATGGATTCGACCACGTGACCTTTGCACTCCCAACACCCTAGCTCCAAGCTAGGCCACCAAGTGGGTTGCGTGCCCACATGAAACACAATGTGCACGTTGTCCCACAAAACCTGTTGCCTCACAAAAATGCCAAACAAAATGAACGAAGGGCTCTTCCTCCAAAATGTCGATCACGTGGATCGAACCATGATCTCCTCCATGCAAACCTTAACACTCTCCCAACTATCATCTGCGCTACCATCGTCGATGGGAAGTCAAACCACTATGCAGCCTTTGTTGCCTCGTTTCCCTCCAAGCACTTTTAAATTCAAATTATCTTCTTCTTAAACACAACGCTCGATATTCTCTTTTCGCATTCGAAGGTGTGATAAAAGACTTTAGGAAATGGAAATCATTTCCTATATAAATACACATTCATCTTTTGATTTCTCACGTCGGCCCTTTTTTAAATTTAAAAATTTGAATTTAATTTTTAAATATTAAATTTAAAAACCTTTGCCTCCTTTATTAATTTAAATTAAAATTTTAATCAAAGATTAAAATATTTTAATTTAAATTAAACCTTTGAAAATTGCTCATGGGTCTTTTCAATTTGGACTTT
>JAQPPZ010004949.1:0-26006 GCA_028583015.1 Wollemia nobilis
GATTTTTTCCACAAAAAAAGGTGTATTTGTGAGTGATTATATGATTTGTATTGTTTGTCTAACTTCCTTGAGATTTGCAAAGTGATGTTTATGGTTGTGACAAATTTGTGTGGTATACTTCTCATCAAGCAAAAAGGTATGGGCACATTTTTCCATAGTTGAGTTGATTTGTTGATTTTTTGGAAAATAAGTTTGGAGTGAAAAGGACTTGATTAGGGTTTCCTTATTGAGTGTGTTGAGTAAATACTTCAAGGTTTTCTGGAATAAAAAATTGTTGTTAAAACCATGTTTTATAAGAATTTTTGTTGAAGCCATTGGTTGTGTGAGGAACTTGAACTAGGGTTTGAAAAGAACATGAGTATCATTGTTATGTGAATATTGTGTTATAAGCATTGTTGTTGAAGTGAGTTGTTGAGTGAGGAACTTGAACTAGGGTTTGAAAATAATATGAGTATCATTTTTATGTGAATATTGTGTTATAAGCATTATTTTTGAAGTGAGTTGTTGAGTGAGGAACTTCAACTAGGGTTTGAAAAGAACATGAGTATCATTGTTATGTGAGAGTGGTTGATAAACATTGTTGGGAACATTTTGAGTGAATATAATATGCTTAATCTAGGGTTTTAAGGAAGTATTATTTCATTGAGTGATTTGTTGAGTAGAGTTGGTTGAGCCTAGTCAAGTGGGTGTGTGAAGTGATTGTTCAAGTTCCATAAAACAAAACTATTCTATATTCTGAATTGAATTGAGAAAGTGACTGAGTATTGAGTTGAAGCATATTGATTCTCTAACAATTCTCTTTATGTTTCTATGAGATTGGACAAGTTCTAATGTGGAATTGTTATGCAGATTTGAGACAAGTCTTTGAGAAGACTTGTGGACAGTTTTGGGTAAGCTTTTGTGGAAGCTTATAATATAGATAGAGAGAAGATTTGGATAAGTTCTTGTGGGAGCTTATTGAGCATATTGGAAAAGTTCTAGAGAGGACTTGTGGAAAAATTGGTGTGAGTTTTTGTGGAAGATTACAAGGAAGATTTAAGATAAGTCTTTGAGAAGACTTGAGAATAGAGTTGATTGATTGATTTGTTCAAAACTTGAGTTAATGTTTGGGCCAGATCCAGCAGAGTTGATTTGAGATTGAGTCAAGATTTGAGTTAAGGCTTGAGGAAAGATATTGAGGATAGATTTGTGCTTGACGTAAGGATTGTGTTTAGTACATATTCAAGGACAGATTTTGTTGTAGATTTAAGGATAGGTTTGTGCCAGACCAAATATAGAGATTGAGGATAAATTTGTGCTAGATCGATGGACTGTGTTTAGTGTAGATTTGAGATAGAGATTTGGAGGTGATAGAGTTGAGGATAGATATCTCCAGCCAGAGTATGGAAGGCAGGTGTCTTCTATGGATAGAGTTCCATTTACTAAGGGTAGTGGAGGCAGAGGTCTTCTAGAGGATCACCAACAAAAGAAAATATTAGGATATTGGTGTCTCATGTGGATAGAGATCCACGAACTTGATTATGAGATTGGTGTCTCCTATGGAGAGGGATCCATGAACTTGATTAGGGATTGGTGTCTCCTTTGGACAGAGGTCCATAAATATTGTAATAGGGAAAGGATTCCCAAGATATTGATTGAGAAAATTTTAGTGAAATATTTTCTCCGTGGAGTAGCCCACATTGGATGAACCACGTAAATTGTGTGTGGTGATTTGTGCATTGCTTTGATTACTGCTATTGATATTGCTATATTTACATTACATAATATTGATTGGGAAAGAAAAAGTAAAAAGTGGTCTTATACTGTTCACCCCATCTTAGTATAAGCTTGTGTTCTTCAATTTGAACTTCATAAGGAATGTCATATTTCCACATAAGAATGTTAGTCATATGAACTCCAAAATTTTCCAGACTATCCGCTGCACTATTGGCCTCTCTGAAGGTGTGCTGGACTATGACTTCATACATATCAAGGATCATCCTCGTAGCATCCTAAATGTAATAATTGACCCTCCAAGAAGGATTACTACTATTTTTAATGTAACTGATAGTATTGAGAGAGTCTCCTTCAAAAATTAACCTGTTGAGAATTTTTTTTGCAAGGGAAAGACCTCTCCACATGCTCTTGGCCTTAGAAACATGATTGGTATGAACTCCTAATCCTTCAAAATAGGCTAGGATGACTTCTCCATGATGGTTCCTAAGGATGCCCCCTGCTCCCACTTTACCTAGGTTTCCTTTAGCAACACCATAAAAATTCAATTTGAACCAACCTATTGGAGGTGGAATCCACTTAGAATTTATTCTGGGGTTGGGAAAGGGTTGAAATTCCTCAAGGAAAGGGTCTAAGGATCTACCTAGGGTAGCTTTGAAATTGGAAGCAGAGTAAGGAGGAGGAATGAGGGTGGCATTTTCCTTAGCACAGGATAGGATTTTTCTAGATATTAGCTCTAGAATAGTAGCACATTGGGAAAAAATTCTATGGTTTCTCTCAAGCCAAACTTACCACATAAAGTGGTCAAGATAAGTTTTCCAAAGGAATTTGAGGTAGTGGTTATGAAAAGGATTTGGCCATTAGAGGAAAATATCGATGATAGAGCAGGGTTTGGCCCACAAGATATGGAAAGCTTAGAAAATGAATTCAAGGATGGATGAATTCAAGTTTCTTCTAATATAATAAAGAAGAAACTTGATAAAATAATATTAGAAGAGCAAGGGGGATTCATACCTAGAAAAAAAATATATCATAATATCATAACAATGCATGAAGCCCTCCATAGTAGTAGAAAATAAAAAAGAAACACATTGTTATATAACTTGATATGGCAAACACCTTTTATTGAGTTAATATACAGTTTGTATAATAGGTCCTACAAAAGTTTGGATTCCCACATCAGGTCATCAAGTGGATTAGAGCATGCATAAAAAATTGATGGATATCCCACTTAATAAATGGAGAACCAACAAATTTATTTTAGGATACAAGGAAAATTAGACAAGGGTATCCACTATCACCATATCTTTACATCATTTTAGCTGAGACTCTTGGAATATTAATTAACCATCTTCAAAGAGAGAAAAATAATAGGGATAGAGGCTGCAACAGGATGTAAAGTTGTAACACATACCCAATCTGGAGATGATATCATTCTTCTAGGTGAAGCCACTAAGCAAAATGTTAGAAAATTCAAGCAATGCCTGGATTGGTTCACACAAGCTATCGAGGCTCATATAAACACTCAAAAGAGTAAGTTCTATACACAAAATATTGCAGCAATAATATTCAAACTCTTTTGCACTATTCTAGAATTTTGGTCTGACACAAAAAAATATTTTAGATATCTAGGAGTACCCATGAGCTTCCACCTCAAAGCCTTAGATTTTTGGACTCCACCATTGCACAAGATGGTTAGGAGGATACAAAGTTATAGTAATAGTTGGCTCAATCTTGCAAGAAGGGCAATATTGATCAAATCAATGTTAGCTTCTCTTCCAGTCTACCAACTATTAGTATATCATGCTCCCAATTTTATTTTACAAAAGGTAGATGGAATCATACACAATTTTCTATGGCAAGGAGGTAGGCAATCAAAAAGAAAAAAGTTCCACTTGATCAATTGGGAGATGGTCACCAAAAGTAAAATTCAAGGAGGATTGGGAATCATAAAATTGGAGATATTTTTCAAAGCACAGGGAGAAAAACTTCTTAAGAACATGCGCAAACATAATCGAGCATGGCAATGCATAGTAGTCAGCAAGTATGTAAATAATCAAACAGGTATTCAAATTCTCAAACATATAGACAAACTTCCCAGAGCCTCGTTGGTTTGGAAACATATAGTGGCTACAAAGAGCATAATAGAGGATAGAATTTCTTGGCTACCAAGAGATGGTAAGTCAATTAATCTATGGGAGGACCGAATCCTAAGAAATCCACCATTAAGAGAGAGAATTTCAATCGAATTGCATAATCACTTGGAAAGCCAAAGAATACTCAAATTAGGTAACTTGTTTTATTAGACCTCAAAAACTCTAAACTGGATCTCCCCTCCCATTCCATATCAACTTCAAGGAGATTGGGATTATTTTTAGTCCCATGTGGCGAACATTAGACCTCTTCATCCCACAATGGCAGACAAACTTATTTGGGGTAGCATCAACAATAATGGGGAATACTCAGTGCATCTAGGAGTCCAACATCAATAGATTGGGTCTACCAATGTATAACTATTGGTAGTGTGGAAAAATAGAGCACCACCTAAACTACAAGTATTCAATCGGCTAGTCTCAAAATAAAATATTAACATGTGATAATTAGCAAAATAGAAGTATTCAAGACCTCATGTTTATTACAATTTCAGCAGAACAATGAAATATTTTTTCATCTTTTGTTTAAATAGCCAAAGGCAATATCAATTTTGTTAGGAATAACCAAAATTCTTGGCACTGTCTACTCTAGAAGGTTAACCATATACACATATTTTACCAAGTGGAACAAATAATATAAAGGTAAACTGACAGATAAGTCCCTCTTGAAATATATGTGGAATTCTATACCATATTTTATCATCTAGCACATATGGTTGGATAGAAATCAAAGGATTTTTGAAGGCAAAGGTAAGGACAACAAAACTCTAATACGAAGGATAAAATAAGAATTAGTTTTAAATGTCAAATCTAGTTTCTATCAACAATAGTATGAAGAAGATATGTCACCCACAGAAAGAAGAATGATCTACCAAATTAGTCTCCAAGCTTTCCTGACACACGGAGGCTACAGAGCAAACAATTCTTTGCCTGACATATATTTTTTGATGCTCTTCTTTTATGGTGCCTCCAAGTCCAACCCCGACCAATCAGTGGTAGGGGGATTGGTTCTTACAGGACCCCGTGAGATCCTACTCAAATACATGATCAACTTGGAAATATCTAATAACATGGCAGAGGCTATTGGATGTAAAATCATCTTAAAATTGGTGGCAAAGAAAGGAATCACCGAGGTCATAGTTTATGGTGATTCTAAACTGATAATAACATCTCTTGCCAAAAATAAATATTTTATATCTTTACAATTGAAGATTATTCAAGATAGGATTAGATAGCTAGATAGGATAATTGGTAAAATATCCTATCAACATGTAAGGTGGGAATTCAATAAAGAGGTTGACACACTAGCGAATCAAGCAATCAATATAGCCCTTGGTTATTGCCACCAAATAATCCAGAAGCAGAAGGGCAAAGATGGTATGTGAGGATGATGAAGACTCCAATAATGAAATCCTTTTTTATCTTCATGTTATATTTTTTAAAATGCTCTGTTCACTTTTATTTCTCTTATTAAAGAGTTTTGCACCTTTTGTTAAGTAAATAATTATTTTCCTAAAAAAATGTTGAATGGAATTCAATTAAAAATGTCAAAAGTTATATATACTTAACATCTCAAAATTCTATAAAATTTAGAAAAAGACCTTTCTCTACCATTCAAATTGAAGAATTATCTTGATATCAAATTGTGAAAATGATTCAACTTGATGCCTTTGAATTCATCTCTTAAAACCTAGATCGAAGTCCTTTCTCTATTATTCAAATCAAAGATTTATCTTGATATCAAATTGTAAAAATGTTTCAACTTGATGCCTTTGAATTCATCTCTTAAAACCTGGATCGAACCCACACTTAGCAACGATAAATGCCTTTGAATTCATTTTCAATATGTTACAAAGATTGATTAAATATGTGCGTTGTGTGCCTGACCATAAGGAGATCAAGGTGAGATAGAATAGAAAGGAGAAAACCAAAGGAAGTGAATAGCATTGGCGATAAGCACTTTTCAACATTGCAGCAAATAGAATTCCAGTTGTTTTACATTCCTGCCATGGGCGCCCACAAAAGGCGATGGTTTCATTACCAGGCCTATCTGTTTGTTACATAAAATGCTAAATCATACAATCTTGTCCATTTAAAATCAATAAAATTTCTCTCAATGTAAGACTGCATTCGCTTAATGTATAGTCACAATAAATAAAATAGGGCACAAAGGGTCTCTCCCTTCATCTGTATTGGGTGCCTCCTTCATAGAAAAATAAGTAATTTAGGACTGTCCACCATTGATTTTTTTTTAATTTAGCAAAAAATTCTTTGTGGGGCTGCCTTGGTCTGAGAAACCACGACCAGGGGGTTCTACACCGTCAAAATCACTCGGGAGTTGCGCCCGATCCTGACTGCACCAACATTATCAATTGGATTTTATTTTGTAGGGTGGAGATTCGAACCAGGGACCTCCCTTGGAAGATTGAGAAATAGTGGATTGGCATTTAGAACACCAATAAATCGATTGGATGCCATATAGAATACCAATTCTATGGTGGACCATTGCTCATCCAAGCTACTAGCCTTATCAACATCTAAAAATCCTATCAAAATTTAAGGGGAGCTAATAGAGTAGTGAATACCCATTTCATAGGTCCCTCGGATGCATCTAAGAATCCTCTTTGTTGTTATCTAGTGATTCTCCTAGGGTGACTGCATATATCTAGAACAATAATTTATAGCTAAGGCTATATCAAGTTTAGTATGAGTAAGGTAGAGAAGTCATCCCACAAGAGACTAATACAATGTAGCATCCATTGAAGGAGTGGTACAATCATCCTGAAGCTTCAGGCCTGAGGCAAAAGGACTTTGAGAAGACTTGCAATCCACCATCCTAAAATGCTAAAGAAGATCCAAAGCATACATAAGTTGGGAAATGACAATGCTAAAATTTATCTAATCAATATGAATCCCCAAAAAATATTGTAGAAGCCCCAAATTTGTTATTTCAAAAGTGGAATAAAGCTATGACTTCAAATCTTGGATTAGAGTAGAAGAGTTTCCAGTGATGAGAAGATCATTAATATACAATAAAATCACCAAAGTTTTCCCATCCTGATGTTTGATGTAAATGTCATGTTTAGCCTCACATCTCTCAACTTATTCACTCCTCTATGACTGAATCCATACACAATTTTAAAAGGGCTCTTGGTTGTACTTCTATTAATTGAGATCTCATATGCAAATTCAGCTTGTGCTAAGGTAGTATCCCATAGATTCGATTTCTTTCCAACCAAGCATCTCAACAAATTCCCAAGGCTTCTATTGACAACCTCTGTTTGCCCATTGGTTTATGGATGATAGGTTGAACTAAAACCTGACTTAGTATCCAATTTCTTCCACAAAGTTCACCAAAAATGGCCCATAAATCTAGTGTCTCTATTTGAGACAATACTCTTTGTCAACCCATGCAATTTCACCACTTCTTTGAAGAATAATGTAGCAATATGAGTAGCATTATTTGTCTTGCAATAAGGTATGAAATGTGCCATATTTGAAAATATATCAAAAAAAAAAACAAAAATAGAGTCATTACCTCTTTGTGTCCTTTATCAACCCAAGAATGAAGTCCATGCTCACATCTTCCCAAGGTCTTTCTAATATAGGCAATGACTGATACAAACCAGTGTTCTGACTCCTTCCTTTGGCACGTTGATAACTCTAAAAATTTGCACAAATTTCTTCACATCCACACCCATTATTGGCCAATAGTAACTCACACAAAGCTATCCCAATATCTTATCCACTCCAAAGTGTCTAGCTAGACCTCCATTATGCTTTTCTCTTATCAAAATTTCCCTCATAGAACCATGCAATATACACAATTGTTGCCCCTTAAACAATAATCCTTCTTGCATGAAATAGTCCAACCATGGAGTCTTATCTTTCTCAGTTGGGTCATTACAAGAAGCCCAAGCCTCCTTAAATTCCACATCATCTATGTATAGCTCTCTCATGGGATCAAAACTAGCAACCTCTATTCTCATATCATGTAATAATAAACATCTTCTACTCAATGCATCGACTACCCAATTTGTGCTACCACTTCTATGCTTCAAAACAAATGAATAACCTTGAAGAAATTTTACCCACTTCATATGCCCTTGATTTAATTTACCTTGGCTATTAATGAATTAAAAAGCATGATGATACGTGAATAAAACAAACTCCTTCAATAGAAAATAATGTCTCCACTTCTTAAGGGATTGAACAATGGCATAAAACTCTTGATCATAGATCGAATATTTCCTCTTTGCTTCACTTAACTTCTCACTAAAATAAGCAATTGGATTACCCTCTTGGCTCAAAAAACCACCTATAGTTGTCTCACTTATATCACAATCCACTTGGAAAACCTTGTTTAAATTTGACAAAGCTAGAACCAACTACTATGTTACCTTCTCCTTCAGGATTTTAAAACTATTTTATGCTAAAAACATCCATTTCAACTCACACCTACCACCCTTCATTATTTTTATGATTTATGCACAAATCCAACTAGATTTTCTGATAAAATTCTTGTAAAAACTTTTCAAACCATGAAAACTTCTTGCCTCAAACATACTTCTTAATGATGGCCAATCCACAATAGCTTTAACCTTTTTGGAATCCATTTGCAAGACTTCTTGTGAAATAACAAAGCCCAAATATACTAACTCTTTCTTCATAAAGCTACATTTCTTCAAGTTGATCAACAACTATTTTTCTTTCAACCTTTGCAAAACCAATCTCAAATGCACCAAATGATATTCTTTACATTTTCTAAATATCAAAATATCATACAAATAAACAACAACAAACTTACCAAAAAAATGTTTCAACACTTTATTCATCAACTGCACGAAAATACTTGGTGCATTGGTCAATCCAAATAGCATGACCACCACTCATATAATTGATCCTTTGTCTTGAATGTGGTCTTCCACTCATCCCCTTCTTTAATCCAGGTTTGATGATAGTGTTTCTTCAAATCTATCTTTGTTAAGTACTTAGCCCCACTCAAGAAATCCATCAAAGCATCCATGCATAGTGATGGAAACTTGTACTTTATGGTTAACTTATTAATGTCTTGAGAATCCATGCACATATGCCATGCTCCACCCTTCTTAGGTGCTAGTACAACTAGTATTGTACATGGGCTTAAGATCTCTAATTAGCCCCTTGTCCAATAACTCCTAGACTTGTCTCTTCATTTTCTCATTCTCCATATGTCATTCTATAAGCTGCCTTATTTGGTAAGATCAATTTTAGAATTCCTTCACTTCATATAGAATATTAGCCATCTTGTTTGTTGTCCCATATTTCATGGGTTTAGAAATGAAATCCAAACATACTTTCTTCTTCATCATCCCCTTTAAGATTTTTTTTCCCACAATCAAACACATTCTAGGACTTTTATCCACTTCTTCTCCTTTATCCCTCAATGGACTTAATGTGTAGCTCTTGCCATCCTTCACAATAGTGTAGTTGTTCACCCCACCATCATGCACTATCTTTCTATCTAATTGTCATGGCCTTCCCAACAAACATGATAAGAATCCATACACATAATATCACATAGTATCTCATTTTTATAAGAACCAAATTGAATGTTCACCATATATTGTTCACTTACCAAAATTTGATGTCTCTTTTGCAACCATGAGGCCTTGTATGGATTTGGGTGTTCAATCCTCTTCAACCCAAGCTTTCTACCATCTCTGTAAACACTAAGTTATCCATGCTTCCATTGTCCACAATGACTTTGCAACACTGCCTCTTGATTTGCATATTGTTCTAAAAATACTTCTTCTTTGCACTGGTTCATGCTCCTCTTTGGATGGTTTCAACAACACTCTCTTCATCATGAGAGATTATCCTTGTTTTGGTTTCTCCATGCATTTTGGTGAGGCAATACTTTCTTCATTTGCTTATGCAATATGATTCATGGCTTCCTTTCCTTTACTATTACCTTGTTATACTATTGGATATTCAAATGCCTAATGACTGGCTTCTCCACATCTAAAGTAATTTTTGGGGAACCCTCCACTCCTTCCTCTACCATAACCACCTCTTCCTCTTGAGAAAACTCCACTTTCTCTTGTTTTTTAGGTGAAATTACTTTGAGAAGTACTAGCTTCTCCCTCTTACCTTTGCTGCCCTCTTCCACTATTGGCTTGTCCTCTTCCTCTAGAGAACCATCCTATTCCTTTGGAATTATTTTTTGTCTTCAAGACAACTTCTCCTCCACTTTCAAGGTACATTGATATGCCCCTTCCATGGACCTCAACTTGATTATACACAATTCATGATGAATAGACATGCAAAGTCCATTGACACACCTCAAAATCTTCTCTTCATAATCTTCTATATGGCTAGTCTGAATGATGAGCTTGTAAAACTCCTCCATGTAGTCCTTCACATTCATCTTTGTTTGCTTTAGATTTTGCAATTTTTTGAAGAGACCCATTTGATAATCTAATGGAAGAAACTTGGTCTATTTTTAGCAACCATTTTATCCCAAGTCTTGTGTTTTTCCCTTTTCTTTGCCTCTCCATTTAGATATGATCCCACCACAAAGATGAATGCCCTTTCAACTTGGTATAGGCAAACTTCACCTTCTTAAGGTCTTCCATTGATTCAAATTCAAAGTATTTCTCCATGTTATAATCATGTCTATCAGCTTATCCAGATTCAAACTTCCATTGTAGCACGAGATCTCTTACTTTGGCTTACTACCCATATTTATGATTGATCTCAAGAATCTACTCTCTAGTTTGTCCACTTGGCCTTCTTCTTTAGGCTCTTGAAATAATTATTCTTCCTCATCATCATTAACATTCTCAACATGCACTTCCCTTCTTTATGTTATCTCTATGGCATCCAACCTGGTTGTAATTCCTCTTATCATCTCAACAATATCAATATTTTTGGCATTTTGTGGTTATTGTGGCCTTCCTCAGTGTACCATATCTTCTTCAACCTTAGCTCTAATACCAATTGATGTAGTCTAGATGTATCAGAACAAATTCACACAACCAAAAAATGAACTACAAGAATTTACTTGCATTCAACAAATATATTTTTAATTGATTGACATTTGTTCAACATCTAAAATTAAAACCAACAATAAAAAACTTATAGCAACAAAAAGTGTAGTCACGAAAAAACTTCCCTTGCCGGTAAACTAGAATTTGTAGCAAAACTCAAAAGTTCATTAAATTGCTTCTCTTGTTGGTAATCTAGAAATTGCAACAAAACTCAAAAACTTCATTAGCTAGCTTCTCTTGCTGATAATCAGGAAATTGCAGCAAAACTCAAAAAGTTTATTAGATAGCTCCTCTTGTGACAATTTGGAAATTGCAGCATAACTCAAAAATTTCACTAGATAGTTTCTCTTGTCGGTAATCTAGAAATTGTAGCAAAACTCCCAATTTATGTTTCTCCAACAACAAAAATGAAGGTGGGACATGGAAGGTTAAAAACCATGCCCCTTCTTCTCTTGGCACCTGGCAAGATCTTCAAACTATTATTATTATTATTTTACCCAGATGCTCCTACATCAATGGAGAAAGTTCGACATGACATCAAGATAACTAGTAAAAGGAAAGACAAGACATTGTGTACAAAGGATCATGGGTTCAATCATCATCTCATCATTTTTACCTTTTAAGACAAATGTCATTCGAAGAAGATTGAAGATTTCATGTTTTCATCCTCGCATGGTGGTTTGGTCAATTGAATAGCTAAGTGGAGGGATAGGCATATATTGTAGGTGGTTTAGGGCTTGAACCATACTTTTGCTTAGGGAAAGGAATTTTAGTTGGCATGAAGGGTGTTCTTCATAGAGGCGCTAGATTGGTTGGATCAATAGAGAGCTTAGCTCAACTAGCTACATTTCCTTGGTTAAGCCATTCATGGATTCTACAACCCGAGGTCATATCATAAGAAGGTTATTTTTTCTATTGTGTCATTTTATCTTGATGATGGAATGGAGGTTTTCCTCACAATTGAAAGGTGGGTTCCTTATTTAGTGCAAGGTGCCCAACACATGGGAGACCATGTTTGAGGCCCTTTTTGGCATTTCCAAACAACTAACAAGGACAATATGAAGATATGGCTGATGTGGTGGCTAATGTGGCACCCTTGTGTACCACATAACCATATTTTTATCTTATATATACCGTATTAACCAATCAAACTGAGACAAGTGTCGTAATTGTAGGAGTTTAGAAGCATTGAGGTGGCAAAAAATCAATGGACACTAGGAAATCATAGAATACCAAGTGGTAGTAAGTGATTGATTTATACTTTTGTAAATTTTGGGGCTTTAATTTTTGTATTTTTGAAGTCCATTAGAATAAAAATTTCAGATGTTATAACTTTTGCACATGGAAGTGTTTTGAGCCTATTTTTTTAAATCACAAGAGTTTTTAAGCTCCATGCATTGGTAGCATTAGTTGAAGGACCTATTATAGTGTTAGGGGATAAATAATATAAGATGGATCAACAGGCCCTTGTTACTTGCCTCAATGGAGAAAATTATAGTATTTGGTCAACTCAAATGGACTTATTACAAAGACAAACCTATCAAGGTATGGTCAAAATTGCATGAGTTATTTGGTAATATAAATACAACTAATGTAAGTCGTTTGGGTTTTTTTGCTTTTATCCTCTTATGTATCTCTTGCTTCTCTCTTCCAGTGTGATGTAAAAGGTTCGAGGAGCCATTCAAAACCCCTTCTTCAATCTTATAAAAAAATATAAATCGCTTGGAATTAAAGCTTTCTTCTCTTAAATTGGTTGAGTTTAATAACATTGAGGACTATATTATGAGAATTAAGACATTAAGAATAGATATTGCATCTTCTAGAAACAAAAAAAGATGATGTAGAATGTGTGAAGACTCTCCTTGTCAATCCCTCTTCTTTCAAATGTTGAACCTCATAACAAAATAACAAAATACTCTTACTCTTGATCAACTTTACTTTCCCCTAGTTTAGTTTTAGGTAGGAATGAGGAATTATGGTGGTACTTCACAAGTATAGGCTTTAAACTTAAGAAGGCTAAGACCTAGAGGCCCAAGGGTAAGGCTAAGTCTTTAAAGAAGTCGAAGATCATTTGTGGATATTGCAAGAAGGAAGGACATCCAACCAAGAATTGCTTGTTGAAATTGCAAAGGAGTGAAAATGAGTTTCTAAAGATGGGTGGGCATCTTCCAAATGATGAAGGGGATTCAAAAGTATCTTCCCCAATGATAGAGTCTCACTAGAGCATTTGTTATGGATGGAGGAGATATTATTGTTACTAATATCTTCTCTCCTTGAACCCTTAGTACAAATTATGATGGAGTGTTGAAAGTATCATCTAGCATATGGCTAAAGACAACATTGTATGATGGAATATTACATAGACACAATCATTGTATAATTGTATTTATAATTTATTGTGATATTTTATTACTTAAGTCCTATGGATTGTAGTTACCTGGTACAACCCCTTATATATTTTTTAATATTCTTATATTCTCTTTTGTTTTGTTGTTTATTTTATATTTTTTTTTTTTTTTTATTTTTTTTTCTCTTTAAATCCCCCCCCCCCCCCTTCTTTTTTTTTTTTGTTTTTTTATTTTTTTTTTTTTATTTTTTTATATTTTTTTTTTTTTTTTTTTTTTTTATATTTATTTTTATTAAAGAACTACTTCTTTTTTTTTATTTTTTTTTTTTTTTTTATAAATTATAATTATATATTAAAAGAGGGAGGGGAAGGCCTACCCCCCCCACCCCCCCCCCCCCCCCCCCCCCCCCCCCCTCCCAGCCAGAACATAACTATTTATATTCTCGCGCACTACGGGTGCAAGTTACAAACTGTCAAGTCATACAAAGCAATTACTAAACAATGGATTCATGCATAGGTTATATAATAGCAACACTGGCAACAAGGTTATTCAATCTTATCATTTTAAAAAATTTAGCTGGAGACACTTTAAACCCCACCCATTGTTACCATTTGTGCTTCAACTGAAAATTTGTAAGACTGCATTCGCTCAATATACAGTCACAGTACACAAGTACTAAGTAGGGCAGACAGAGGGTTTCTCCCCTCATATGGGCCAAAGCTCTCCCTTCAGGAGTCGCAAACAAGTCAAATTAAAAGAGGCTGCCCCCCTCATCCGTATTGGGTGCCTCCTTCGTAGCAAAATAAGTAATTAACAACTGAATGGGGCTATGGACTTCCACCATTGAATGAATACATGAATCAGGAAGGGCCCCAACAACTGAGGTACATCACCTGCCTTAATGACTCTTCCGATTGCTTCTGCTTCTGCTTCTTTTTTATCTCTGCCTTTCTGTTGATCATCGCATTATCATCAACCTGGCCTTGAACTTGAACTTGGGGCAAAGAGGATCTTTGAAGGGCCACAAAAGAGGCAGCTGCAGCAAATGAGAACTTAGCCATAAAATTGTGAAGATGATCCAACTTGATATTCTGATCTCTGAGACCCTGTATCGAACCCACGCTCGCTGCTGCTGCAACAACCCTCTTTGAACTCATATTTTCCTTCCCTTTCAAATGAAATATGATCTATGCCACTGATCTGTGTGTGAGTTCTTGGGTTATTACTTCGGTAGCCGTAGCAGCAGTAGCAGGCAGCCCTGGTGCGTCGGCCGATCGATACCCTGTCAGTTCTGATTACACGCCTGTGGGTTCCGGAGGACGAGAACTTGTCCAGGGACCAATATGAGACCACCTTATGGCTGAACAGATATTTAGGTATGAATTTAAATGATTTTAAATTTTCTTTTCATTTTCTGGTTAATGTGTGTAATTGGATGAACGGAGGAAGTGGTTTTAAATCCCGGAAGTCATACGAGGCGGGATACTTTAGCGTCTCGATGAAGCTGCAGGCTGCCTACACTGCTCGACACTTCGTTTATATACGTATGTTTTTTAATTTTTAATTTTTATTTAAATTGATTTTTTTATTTTTATTAATGTTTTAGATTTATTTATAATCGAAATCAATTAAAAAATGTATAAATGTGAATTTAGTGTATTCTTTATTTTTTTTAGAGTTGATAGAGTGATTAACAAGGAAATCCTTAAAATATATTATATATGTAGTATTGGAATTAAGTTGCATATTGGAATTAAGTTTGATTTTTTTTAATAACTTGAATATATGGGGTTTTAAGGTTTTAATTTAATAAAATTGAATTATATATATATATATATATATATAAAATATACATCATGATAGCCAAATGGTATTATTCTCATCCATATGGTTGTGAGGTCGATTCCTCTTATGTTTGCTCGAATGAGCGCTAATTTTGTACATATATGTAAACGATGTTCAATATAAAAAAAAGATACATCATGATAAGATGAATAAATGATTCTTTATAATATAAAGAAGAACCAAAACTCATTTTCAAAAATGTAGTTCCTAACACTTAGATTATCATTTTGCTTTGAAAGACATGGAACTTCATGAGAGCGCGTAGAACTCTAAAACAGATCTATGATCTATGCCAAGGTTTAAACCAGAGTCTAAGTGGATGTATGTCCCATTATACATAACAAAAAAGTTTATTATTATTATTTATTAATCGAAATTTATAAACAACTAAATTAAAGATTAATTTTTAGGTTATAATTAAATTTTATATTTAAATACATGAATGTAACTATTTTCAATTGGTTAAAATGTTTTTATTAAGTTTAATCAAATTATTTATATTTATTAGGTAAGATCAAATATGAATACTATGTCTAGTGTCTAATTATTTATCTCTAAAAATTACTAAGTTTTGCACTTAACCAAATTATTTATACTTTAATATATTATAATTAAAAAATTAAAGATTAATTTTTAAGTTATGGTTAAATTAGATATTTTAAATATAATATCTTTCAAAATAATGCACTTATCTTAAAATGATCAATATATTTAATTAAATTATTTATATTTATTAGGAAGTATAAAATATAAGATTATATAATTTTAAATGGAGGCATCCAATTAATTATCTATATAGGTAAGTATTGTTTTCATTAATTATATAAAATTGATATCTTGAACTTGTATTATATATAATTAACCAATATTAAAACCTTAATCTTTTAAAAACATGCTCATCTAAATTAAAATATTTATTAGGTCCTAATAAAAACAGCAATTGTTAAAAACTTTAGCCTCCATCTGCCGGAGGTGGGGTTTCCCGCCGCTAATTCTGCACCCGGGGTTGTTGAGAGAGGAGAACCTGCTGCACAGCGAACCACCCTATATATTAATGAGGAAAGGAACGATGATTTATTAATTTGGGATGTATGAATGGAAACCCTCGGCCCTATCACAACTAACATCCATAGGGAGAAAGAGATAGACGCTATTCAAAACGCTCTCGTGGCATCTTCGACACCGTATCTCTCGTCTCAGGACATCTCTCTGTTTCAGAGCTCTACATTTTTAAAATAAGTTTTGGTTCTTCTATATATTATAGAAATCGTTTATTCACCTTATCCTTATGTATTTTGAATTTATACATATATTTATATTTCTTTGAATAAAAATAAAAATAAAATAATTTTTTATATTAATTAAATTATAAATCATATATAAAAAAAATACTCATTTTAATAAATTTTAATTATATGCTTTCTAATAGTTGTTAGGGAGCTTACTGAATGTAATCATATACTTTAATGATGAAATGACCAATATTTTAACATTTTTAAAAATATATATAATGTACATTTCTATTCTATTTTATTAAAAAAAATCAAACTTAATTGTAATATATTTTAAAAATTTCCTTGTTAATCACTTTATCAACCCTAAGAAAATTTCACATTTATACATTTATTTAATTAATTTTGATCTAAAACATTAATAAAAAAAATCAATAATCAATTTAAATAAAAATTAAAAATAAAAAAACATACCTACTTAAAATGAAGTGTCCATGCCGTCAGTGTAGCCAGCCTGCAACTTCATTAAAGTATCCCGCCTCGTATGACTTCCGGATTTGAAACCACTTCCTGCGTTCATCCAATTACACATTAACCACAAAATGAAAAAAAGTTTAAAATCATTTAAATTCATACCTGAATATCTGTTCAGCCATACGGTGGTCTCATACTTGTCCCTGGACAAGTTCTCCTGCTCGGGACCCCACAGGTTGTTGAACGCCTGGTTGAATTTTACAGGCGTGTAATCAGAACTGACAGGGTATCGATCGACCGGCGACCGACGTACCGGGCTTGCTACTGCTACTGCTACGGCTACCGAAGTAATAATATAGAGGCGTGTTTGTAGGCAAAACCAGAGGAGGTGAATACAGCCGGCGGTAACACCAACAAATTAATAACGAAACGGATTCTTTGTAGGCAAAACCAGAGGAGGTGAATACAACCGGCGGTAACACCAACAGCAAATTAATAATGGAAACGGATTCCTCCTGTGGGCGCAACGGCAACTCTACTGTTTGTAGGCAAAACCAGAGGAAGTGAATACAACCGGCGGTAACACCAAGAGCAAATTAATAATGGAAACGAATTCCTCCTGTGGGCGCAACGGCAACTCTACTGTTCGTAGGCAAAACCAGAGGAAGTGAATACAACCGGCGGTAACACCAAGAGCAAATTAATAATTCCTCCTGTGGGCGCAACGGCAACTCTACTGTTCGTAGGCAAAACCAGAGGAAGTGAATACAACCGGCGGTAACACCAAGAGCAAATTAATAATGGAAACGAATTCCTCCTGTGGGCGCAACAGCAAATTAATAATGGAAACGAAATCCTCCTGTGGGCGCAACGGCAACTCTACTGTTTGTAGGCAAAACCAGAGGAAGTGAATACAACCGGCGGTAACACCAAGAGCAAATTAATAATGGAAACGAATTCCTCCTATGGGCGCAGCGCCCACCAAGAGTGATAGTCTTGCTTTCAATGCGCCACGCAGATCGTTATGAATTCCCAGCAACCAATGATATTTTTCAAAGTCAAGTCAACTATAACAAAGCGGAATAGATTTGGTGGGAGCACCATGTGGTTTGAACCTTAAGGAACCTAGTGGTTCCCTTCACCACGAATAAACCATAACCACAAATAAATCATAACGAGGCAAAATAGGTTTGGTGGGAGCACCTTTGTGGTTTGAACTCTTTGGTGGTATCACCATTGTGGTTTGAACTCTTTGGTGGTATTACCATTGTGGTTTGAATTCTACACTTATCAATTACTCAAAATAGTGTGACCAACTCTCTTATTTAACCAAAAATATAATATTTTCATGGTCTTCTATCTCATGGGTAATTTAATGTAACATTTTTGTCCTATGACTAGTCATGGTATTTGTAGCTCATAAAATTAAATATTTTTTTTTATATTGAACATCATTTACAAATATAAACTCTCGGTTCAAGCAAACAAAAGAGGAATCGACCTCACAACCACATGGATGATAATAACTAGGCAACTACCATTACACCAAATGTCATTTGGCTAAAATTAAATAATTTGATGGTGGACATGTTTATTATTGTTGGTTATTTCATTTTGAAAAATATCATTGAATTTAGTTTCTTTTTTACTTTAATTGATTATATAAAATTGAAACAATTCTAATTATAATGATATAATATTATTATATATTTTTTAATTTTTTTAAAGTTTAATATATATGTGCATATACCATGCTTTATTGTGGTTTGAATTTGGGTCTCCTCGAAAAAAGCCTAAAGACCTGACCATTAGGGTTTTTAGTAATTACGCATGTATCTTGTTTGCAAAGATTTAAATTGAAATGGTTTTTATAGTATTAAATCATGATCATATAGTAGTATTACAACAATTTAGTAATTATACATGTATCTCTCGGCAAGATTTGAACTTGGGTTTCTTCCATGATCATATAGTAGTATTACAACAATTTAGTAATTATACATGTATCTCTCAACAAGATTTGAACTTGGGTTTCTTCCTTGAAAGTTGAAAAATTGAGGAATATAGTGATGTCATTTGATTTTTTAAATTGATTATATAGAATTGAAATGACCCGATCGTATTACATCATGACCACATTGTTTAATTGTTTAATTACAACATCTTGATAATCATGCAAGTATCATTTGTCAATATTTTCCTCCAAAATTAAACGATTTAACCAGGTGAGCTCATGCTATTTGGTAACATCTTTGTCTTTATAGTATATTTGTCTTTTATGATCATCTTGTCCTCTTGATTACATTAATACTACATATATAAAATGAATGATATGCTCTTAACCAAGAGGGACCATGTTTATGTTTACTAACTAGCAAATATTTATGTTTAAGGCTCAAAGATAGTATAATTAATATATATATATATATAATATGAATGATATGTTTTTTTATCTTGGTTAGTGTGAGAAACCCTTATGATCGACGATCAGGGCGGGGCAGGGCATACCCATCCCTACCATGACCTTTCATAAGGACGAGAGTTGAACTTATCAATAGGGGCCAAACACATGGTCATCACACACCCACCCCCTCACACACTCACCCACGCTGCGGTTTGAACATTGGACCTCTTGAAGAAGAGTCAAAACCAAAACCGTTGCGCTATCCCTCAGGGACATATGAATGATATGTTGTTAACCAAGAGGGACCATGATTATGTTCAATAACTAGCAAATATTTATGTTTAAGGTTCAAAGATAGTATAAAAAATATGCTTTTCCTTGTTAACTCTTAGATTAAAATATTTTTATGTGAATTTTATGGTAATTTTGTATTATAACTTTCTTTTTTATGGATATTGACTCAACTATGTGCTAAGTTTTGAATCAATATTATTTTAATCTTTTAGTATATACAAAATAATATATTTTATTTATAATAATATTTTATTGTTAAAGCAAATAGGGATTCCATAGAGGCCCCCTCTCAAAATGGTAAAAATCATTACACAAGCATCAAAATCAAAGGTCATAAAGCAAGCATCATGCACTACTAGCTTATGCAGAAGCATCTGGGAAACTAAAATAATAAAAAAATTAAAGGTCTTCCTAGTTTCTAAGGGAAAAGGAAGTGACACAACTTTCCATCTTCTTCCAACATTGTTTCTCATGGCTGGAAAGGCATAAGTGGAGATGTTGTTAATTGTAGAGACTAGAAAAGGATCGGACAGGGCCGCAAAGAGTTGGCAAGGATCTTGGATGATCGACAAAATATTGGATAAGGTCAGCAAGGAGTTGATAAAGTATGGACAAGAGATCGACAGAGGAGTTGGCAAAGATCCGAGATGACCGACTATGGTTGGCAAGGACCAACAATGGAAGTTTGAGATGTATATTTTTAAACAAAGAAATACAAGTAATGTTTTGTTTTATTTACTAGATTTTGCATGTGTTTGTGTGGAGATGTTTGGTTTGCGGTCTTTCATTGGACCCTCTCTTCTATTCTACATCATAATGGTATCAGAGAGGGTGAAGATTTTGTGTGAGCATTGAGATTTTTTGTGCCACAACTTTCCATGCTAAAATTTTTGTTAATGTTGTTCCAAAACAAGTTGGTGTTTGAGATAATTTTTAGCAGAGAAGTTTTCAAATTTGAAGAGTAGAGATTTTTTTGGAAATTTTTGAAACTACATTATATTTTGATAAAATTTATTTTGGAAGCGAATTGTTTTATTCTCTATGCCTCTCTTCAAGAGGAAACCATTTTCTCTTGTGGAGTCATTGACAGATATTAAGCCCAATGATTTGGTGTTTCAAATTTGATCTATGAAGGAAATATTCAAGGATTATCAAGAATATTTGAAGCATATAAATCACTACCACTAGAAAATAAGGATCTACAAAGTTATGGGGAAGATGAATTTGACTCATGAGGAGGCTCACACATCAAAACGTTGTGCAATAGAGAAGGTTCAAAAATTTTCAAAGGAGTTGATTGGATAGGTTGAGGCGTCTTGGTCAGCAATTTTTTAAATTTTATGGACATAGTATCAATAGTAACAAGAAAGCTTAAATTGTACAATTTGTGTGATATTTTAAGATACAAAACTTGTACAAGACGGGAAAAATAGAATATTGTTGTTTCGTTCTAAGATGTTAAAATTTAATAAAGGTTGTTGTGTTTGTTGTTTGTTGTCTAAGATGTTATGTTGAGTTCTTTTTTATAATTATATTTTCCCATTAGAAATTCTAATTTGAGGAAGATAAATGGGGCAAGAGGGGATCACAGAGAAAATATTTTGACAAGGGCTTGGAGGAATTTTTTGAAGAGGATGACTCCAATGAAGAGGAGAGGAGGCACATGAAGAAGAGGAGGAAGAAGAAAGAGAAATAGGAAGAGTGAGCACACAACTAGAGAAGCAAAGACAAGGAAGAGAAGAGGAGCCAAAATAAATGATAAGGGCATGAGTTGCAGGGAAGAGGTGGTCACAATGTAATATTTGCACAAGCACCTTCAAGGATACAATTATAAGAAAATGACTCCCAAGGCCATAAAGGAGAACTAAAATTTTAGCCAGAAGGCAATGGGTCTCACTGACGTGAGGAATAATGTGAAGTTGAACATGGTTGTGTGGAGCAAGGGCATCCTAAGAGTACCTAGAAGGATCAAGTTTCAAATCTCCAAAAAGAAAAAATCTTTAAGAGGATGCCAAGGAGAAATTCTATTTGCTCGTTATTATTGCCAATGTACCCTCGAGGAACTCAATAGTTTGGGTAATAAGGTTATTGAGGAGAAATATTGATAATTGAGTTTATATTTTATTAGAAACTTATATTTTCTCTATTTTTTAGGGATTTGAGGCTATTGCTTTAGAATATCAAAAAATAAAGAAGGTTTATTTGTTCAAAACCAAAAAATAAAGAAGTAATTCATGCTCATGAGCAAGGGATCATGAAGTATTTGTATTACCCAATGTGTATGATGCAGAATCATTTGGGAGAATAAAGTTATAAAAAAATGGAAGGTCTTCCCAATTGCCAAGGTAAGAGGAAGTGATATAACTTTTTATCTTCCAACATTATTTCTCATGGTTAGAAAGGTATAAGTGGAGGTGTTGTTGCTAATTGCAAAGACCATAAAAGTACCAACCATGGCCACAAGGAGTCAGCAAGGATCCAATATGACCGATAAAGTATCAGATAGGGCTGACAAAGAGCTGGCAAGGGACCGACAAGGACTGGTAAGGGGTTAACACAAGACCGACAAGAGACTGGTAGGGAGTCAAAAAGGATCCAGGATGACCAACCAGGGTTGGCAAGGACCAACAATGGAAGTTTGAGGTTTTGTATATTTTTAAACAAAGAAATACAAATAGTGTTTTGTTTTATTTACTAGTTTTTACATGTGTTTGTGTGGAGATGTTTGGGTTGCTCAAAGATAGTAAAAAAAATATGTTTATATATATAAGATGAATGATATGTTTTTTCTTGGTTAGTGTGAGAAAACCTTATGATCGACGATCAGGGCAGGGCATCCCCATCCCTACCATGACCTCTCATAAGGGCGAGAGCTAAAATTATCAATAGGGGTCAAACACACGGCCATCACACACCCACCCCCTCACACACTCGCCCACGTTGCGGTTTGAACCTTGGACCTCCCAAAGAAGAGCCAAAACCAGAACCGTTGCATTGTCCTCAAGGGACATATGAATGATATGTTGTTAACCAAGAGGGACCATGATTATGTTCAATAACTAGCAAATATTTATGTTTAAGGTTCAATGGTAGTATAAAAAATATGATTTTCCTTTCTAACTCTTAGATTATAATATTTTTTATGTGAATTTTATGGCAATTTTGTATTATAACTTTATTTTTTATGGATATTGACTCAACTATGTGCTAAGTTTTGAATCAATATTATTTTAAACTTTTAGTATATACAAAATAATATATTTTATTTATAATAATATTTTATTGTTAAAGCAAACAGGGATTCCATAGAGACCCCCTCTCAAAATGATAAAAATCATTACACAAGAATCAAAATCAAAGGTCATAAAGCAAGCATCATGCATTACTAGCTTATGCATAAGCATCTCCGAAACTAAAATAATAAAAAAATTAAAGGTCTTCCTAGTTACCAAGGGAAAAGGAAGTGGCACAACTTTCCATATTCTTCCAACATTGTTTCTCATGGCTGGAAATACATAAGTGGAGGTGTTGTTGCTAATTATAGAGACTAGAAAAGGATCATATAGGGCCACAAAGAGTTGACAATGATCTTGGATGATCGGTAAAGGATTGGATAAGGTCAGCAAGGAGTTGATAAAGGATCGACAAGAGATCAAAAGGGGAGTCGACAAGGATCCGAGATGACCAACCAGGGTTGGCAAGGACCAACAATGGAAGTTTGAGGTGTATATTTTTAAACAAAGAAATATAAGTTGTATTTTGTTTTATTTACTAGCTTTTGCATGTATTTGTGTGGAGATGTTTGGTTTGCAGTCTTTCATTGGACCCTCTCTTTTATTCTACATCATAATGGTATCAGAGAGGGTGAAGATTTTGTGTGAGTATTGATATTTTTTGTGCCACAACTTTCCATGCTAAAATTTTTGTTAGTGTTGTTCCAAAACAAGTTGGTGTTTGAGATAATTTTTACCAGAGAAGTTTTCAAATTTGAAGAGTAGAGATTGTTTTGGAAATTTTCGAAACTACATTATATTTTGATAAAATTTATTTTGGAAGTGAATTGTTTTATTCTCTATGCCTCTCTTCAAGAGGAAATCATTTTCTCTTGTGGAGCCATTGACAAATATTAAGCCTAATGATTTGGTGTTTCAAATTTGATCTATGAAGGAAATATTCAAGGATTATCAAGAATATTTGAAGCATATAAATCACTACCACTAGAAAGTAAGGATCTACAAAGTTATGGGGAAGATGAATCTGACTTACGAGGAGGCTTTCATGTCAGAACATTGTGTAACAGAAGGTTCAAAAATTTCCAAATGAGTTGATTGGACAAGTTGAGGCGTCTTGGTTGGCATTTTTATTTTATTTTATGGATATAGTATCAATAGTAACAGGAAAGCTTAAATTATACAATTTGTGTAATATTTTTAAGAAACATTGTACAAGATGAGAAAAATGGAATATAGTTGTTTCGTTCTAATATGTTAAAATGTAATAATGGTTGTCATGTTTGTTGTTTGTTGTCTAAGATGTTACGTTGAGTTTTTATATACTACCCATTTTTTTTAGCATTATCTTTTCCTGTTAGAAAGTCTAATTTGAGGAAGATAAGTGGGGTAAGAGGGGATCTAAGATGTTAAAATGTAATAATGGTTGTCGTGTTTGTTGTTTGTTGTTTGTTGATGTTATGTTGAGTTTTTATATACTACCCATTTTTTTTAGCATTATCTTTTCCTGTTAGAAAGTCTAATTTGAGGAAGATAAGTGGGGTAAGAGGGGATCACAGAGAAAATATTTTGACAAGGGCTTGGAGGAATTTTTGAAGAGGATGACTCCAACTAAGAGGAGAGGAGGCACATGAAGAAGAGGTGGAAGAAGAAAGAGAGCATCAAGAAAGAGAAAGAGGAAGAGTGAGCACACAGATAGAGAAGCAAAGACAAGGAAGAGAAGAGGAGCCAACAAAAATGACAAGGGCATGAGTTGTAGGGAAGAGGTGGTCACAATGTAATATGCCATTAATTTGCACAAGCACTTTCATGGATGCAATTTTAAGAAAATAAATCCCAAGGTTGTAAAGGAGATCTAAAATTTTACCCATAAGGCAATGGGTCTCACTGACGTGAGGATTTATGTGAGGTTGAACAAGGTTGTGTGGAGCAAGGGTATCCTGAGCATGCCTAGAAGGATTAGGGTTTGAATTGCCATAAAGCAAAAATCTTGAAGAGGATGCCAAGGAGGAACTCTATTTGCTCATTACTATTGCCAATGTACCCCCGAGGGACTCAATAGTTTGGGTAATAAGGTTATTGAGGAGAAAGATTGATAATTGAGTTTATATTTTATTATAAACTTATAATTTCTCTATTTTTAGGGATTTGAGGCTATTGTTTTAGAATATCCAAAAATGAAGAGGGTTTATTTGTTTAAAACAAAAAATAAAATAACTCATTCTCATGAGCAAGGGCTTATGAAGTATTTCTATTACCCGACGTGTCTGATGCAGAAGCATTTGAGAGAATAAAATAATAAAAAAATGGAAGGTCTTCCCAACTACCAAGGGAAGAGGAAGTGACATAACTTTTCATCTTCCAACATTATTTCTCATGGCTAGAAAGGCATAAGTGGAGGTGTTCTTGCTAATTGTAGAGACCATAAAAGGACCAAAAATGACCACAAAGAGTCAACAAGGATCCAAGATGATCAAAAAAGGACCGGATAGGGTCGAAAAGGACTGGTAAGTGGTCAATACAAGATCAAAAAAATATCGGTAGGGGAGTCGACAAGGATCGGGGATGACCAGCCAGGGTTGGCAAGGGCCAACAATGGAAGTTTGAGGCGTATATTTTTAAACAAATAAATACAAATAGTGTTTTGTTTTATTTACTAGTTTTTGTGTGTGTTTGTGTGGATATGTTTGGGTTGCTAGAATATGTGGTCTTTCATTAGACCCCCTCCTCTAGTATGCATCACTAGCACACCACATAAAGAAACCTTGCCATGAGAAAATAAAAACATTAAGACACAAGGGTACCAAAACCATGAGCTTTCTATAACATCATTAGATGCCAAAATTTATATACGAGGGATGCCAAATCTATAAGATCAAGTATGAGCTTCTAGTTGATTAGAAATGGGTAGGAAAATCTACTCTAAAGTTGGTTATTTTGTTAGCAAAAAAATTACCTTTACAATGAATAAGGACTAATTCACCAATTTTAACCATCTAAAATTATTCCACTGGGAAACAAGCCTCAAACGATTCATTGATTTCTTGAATGCATTCACTATGACCTAAGAGTCACCTTCCATAATAAGACCATCAAAGCCTCCTTCTTTAACTATTTGGATCCCTGTAATAAGACTAAGTGCCTTAGCATAATTCCATTTAAACAAGGAGTCTTTATATCCCATAATGGGGGACTTCATATAAAATTAATAAATTGTCTAAACAATTTGCTAGGACTCTCTTACTATAGAAGAACTGATTTTGACAAAGAGGAAAAATATTT
>JAQPPZ010004951.1:0-27655 GCA_028583015.1 Wollemia nobilis
CTTTTTTAACTTCCAACTTTGAGATGAAAGAATCAAATGTTACTCAAAAGTTTTTGAGATCACTTCCCATGAAGTATGATGCAAAGGTTTCAACAATAGAAGAAACAATGGATATCAACAAGCTAACAATGGAAGAACTACAAGGAACTCTCACAGATTATGAGATGAGGATAAGTAAGCATCAGGTTCCAATGAAATAAATTGCATTCAAGGCTTCAAATAAAGGGAAATATCTAGAGACAAATATATATTCAGATAATGATGAGGAAGCTAACTTCATCAGAAGGAAAAATGACTTAAGAAATTACAGGGATATGAAGAAAGTCAAATGCTAAAAGTGTGGTTATTTTGGTCACTATTTAAACAAGTGTCCACATGAAGAAAACAATGATGATGAAAAACAAGGTCACATAAGAAAAGAAGATGGAAAGCATAAGCATGACAAAGATGACAGATACAAGCAAAGTAGGTATGAGAAGAAGAAAAGTTTTCCTAAGACAAAGAAAATTTTCTACATTGAAGAAGCAAGTGATAGCTCAGATCGTAGTGATAGATATAAGTCAGATGATGAAAAGGAAGAACATCTATTTCTAGGAATAGAAGGTGAAAGATAACAATGTTTTGTGTGTGGTCAAAGAGATCACAGATCAGGATATTATAATGGCTTCAGTGATAGTGAAGATGAGATGACACATTAAGGAAATAGGCATGGTAAAAGAAATCATGAGATTTTATTTGCTATAGAATATTATAATGATATTAGGGATAGTAAATATGAAGAAGGGTTTTTATATAGGATAAAATAAGTATAAGAAGAAAATCCACTCCAAATAGAAGAAGTTAAACAAGAGAATATTCCAAGAAAGATAGAAGTCTTAGTTGATCTAAAGGAATACTTCAATGATATCCATGAACAAGTACAATAGGTTAAGGAGAATCTAAAATAATTGAGATTTTCCATACTTGAGAATTTTGATCCATCACATGACTCAAAAGGTCAAGATAATTTCACTAAGAAGGAAACATGTATTTCAGAGATAATAAAATTGGATGCCAATTGGCTATTTGACATAAATAAAGAGAAAGAAGAGGAAGGTTCCAAAGCATCAAATGTCTCATATTTCAAGTTTGGGTAATCACACTCAAAAGGAAAGGATGTTCTAAAATATGAAAGCAAGGAAGAACCTAAGATTTATAAAGAAAGTTCCAAAATTTCTATCGCTCCAAACATCCAGTTTGGATCTTGTTTTGAGATAGGTGAATCAAGTTCAAGAGGAAAATAAATTCTTGAAAAGGAAAGCAAGGAAGAAATTAAGGAAGAGTATTTAGATACTACAAAGAAGGTTCAAGGATACAATGCACAAGTCAAAGATGATCACAAGGATAATGGTCAAGAAAGGGTCTATGGATCAAAGAAGTTTGATTTTGCTAGAAGGAACTTCAAAGGAATAAGGTATGGTTTTCAGGGACATTGCTTCTTATGCAATAGGATTGGTCATAGAGCTTCTCAATGCAAAGAAAATAAGCAACATGGTTTTGGTTTTAGAGCTACACAATTTAGAAGTCATGGTCATAATTATTATGAAAACAAAACTTCACAATACAGGGTTCAAGAAAGGAATGGATATGGAAATTATTTCAAGAAAGAATTCAGGATATGGGCACCATCCAAAGGCTACAATATCAAGTGTTTTAATTGCAATAACTTTGTACATATTGCAAAATGGTGTAGGAATCAATTCCAAACAAGTTCAAGACAAGAAGGTCAAGAAGTGTCAAGGCAAGAAGGTCAAACATGTTCAATACAAGAAGATCTTGTAACTCATCAAGAAAAGGATATCAAACAAATATGGAAAGAAGTTGACAGAGGATAGAAATAATGTAATATGGGAGTAAAAGTACTCCCACCCAAAAGTTAATCACCTCAAGAGAGAATGTGGTGAGGGGGCTAAGCTTAAGAGTCATATATTTTAGCCCCATAGTTGTTCCTTTTGCCATTGATGTCAAAGGGGGAGAGATTTGAGTAAGGGGGAGAGCATTGAGTTAGGGGGAACTACCTCCAAAGAGAGCATTAAGTTAGGAGGATCAGCCTCCATAGAGAGTATTGAGTCAGGAGGAGTAGCTTTGATTCTTAGAGATGGTTTTTGTAGTGATTATGGTGATTTGCATTAGAGGTGTTGCCATCAATGACAAAGGGGGATATTGTTGGCAATTTGAGTTATTTTATATTGTCATTGATGTCACTTGCATCACATTGAGTTTTGGTGGCAAAAGCACTTCATAAATAATCATTTATGATATTTTGGAGAGCATGGATATATACAGGGTTTTTGTGAAAACCAAGGCAAGCAAAATAAAAGGTTTTATTTAAAACCATGGATGGCAAATTTGAAACTAGTTTTTATTAAACCCAAAATTGGCTTTTTGTTTCATCAAAAGAGGTTCCCCGATGATGGAGATATTTAATTTTAAATATTTAGTTTAAATTTTAAATTATTTAAAATTTAAATTTAAATTTTAAAATTAAAAATAAAATTAATCCATCGACATTGTCGAATATGAGGGAGAAAACTATATAAAATGATGCCTAAGGTTTATTAATCCTTTAGTTTGCGCTCGTGAATTAATGCGATTGTTGGAAAGCAAAAAGAGCTCATGCAAAATAGGGTTAAGTGATGGAAGAAAAGAATAAATCAGACGATGTGTGAAACCCTAGTCACCTTGGGCAGTGTGGCACATTGGCAACTGATTTTTGTCTAAGGCAAGTGGGAGAACGAACTTCAAGGTTTTGAATCCCCTTGGCTATGTTAGAAGGCGTTATAAGAAAGATCATGTGAAGCATTTTTGGTTTGCGTAAGAGGGAGGAGTGCTTTGAAGCACGTGGTGCCTTTCCCTCCCAAACGAGCCCGTAGCTCATGCGACATCTTGGACACGGTTAAGGTGCTAACCAAGGAGGCATCAAGGGATCGAATCCCATCAAGGACAAAGGCAAGTTAATATTTTTTAATATTTTATCTTTCTAAAGTTGCCCTAGGAGAAATAAGGGTTGTGATGCACTTTAGGAAAAAGAGAGATTTCTGGTGATTTTATTTTTGGAAGTATATCATATTATATACCAATGGAAAGCTTATTTCAAGGTCTATTTGATTAAATTACTTAGAGGGAGAAATAATATGTGTGTAAAAGAGATATTTCTGACTTTTTAAAGGGGTTCAAAAGTGAAGGTTGCTTTGTTCTTTTTCAAAGGGGATTAATTCTTTCATGAGGGGACATGGTGTATTTTATTGAGTAGGAGTAATAAGGTTTTATTTGGATATTATTGTTGTGTTATTAATAAAGATATCTAACCCTTATTAAAAATTGCAGAATAAATTTTGTTGAGTGTGGCAAATTTAGTGGACAACTAATAAGGCATCGAAAAGGTATGAGCAATATTCTCCATTGACTTTGTTTATGGTGGTTGATTTTTGAAATATCATTGGAGATAAAATTATTTATTGTGGTTTCCTTTTTGAAAGTGGTTGATTGAATACTTCAAGATTTTTTGGTTTGATAGTTGTGATTAAACCTTATTTTATAAGCATTTTTGTTGAATCCCATTGGTTATGCAAAGAAATTGAACATGAGAAGAACATGAGTATCATTTTTATGTGAGAGTTATTGTTGAGTATTGTTGGAAACATTTTGAATTGATTGATTCATGCTTGAACTAGTATTTGTAAGGAAAATTTGTTCCTTAAGGTGATTGGTTGAGTTGAGTTGATTGATCCTAGTCAAGTGATTGTGTGAAGTGGTTGTTCAAGTTCCATAAAACAAACTTCTATATTCTGATTTGAGTTGAGTTTGAGTTGAGAAATAAATTGAGTTTGTGAATAGAACATATTGAGTCTCTAAAAATTCTCTTTATGCTTCTATAAGATTGAGTTAATTTGAGATTGAATTTATTTGAGTTGAGTTGAGATTGATTTGAGTTGAGATCATTGTGGATCATTGTTATCATCCATTGAAGAGTGCATTGTCATTCATTGTTGAGTTCATCATTGAGCCTTGCATTCATAGATTTGTGAATGATATTTGAGTGCTACTTTAGCATGATTGATTGAGCCTTTGAGAAGGCTTTTGGGATAGATTTCTGGACACATTTGAGGTAGATTTTTTGCATGATTAGTTGAGCATTTGAGAAGGCTTTTGGGATAGATTTATGGACAGATTTGAGGTAGCTTTTGTGTATGATTGATTGAGCCTTTGAGAAGGCTTTTGGGACAATTTTCTGGACCGATTTGAGGTAGCTTTTGTACATGATTGATTGAGCCTTTGAGAAGGATTTTGGGATAGATTTGTGGACAAATTTTTTGAGTAGATTTGAGCAAGTTTTTTGTGAGCTTGATGATCATATTTGAGCAAGTTCTTGGTGAGCTTGTTGGATCTAATTTGAGCAAGTTATTGGTGAGCTTGTTGGAGCATATTTTGAGTAGGTTCTTGGTGATATTGTTGAAGCATATTAGTGGATTGCCTACCTGAATAGATTAGGATTGCCTAGTTGAGAAAATTAGTGGATTTCCTTTCTAAGCAGATCAGTGGATTGCCTTCCTAAGCAAATCAGGATTGCCTAGCTGAGTAGATCAGTGGATTGCCTAGCTATGTAGATCAATGGATTGCCTTGTTGACTAGATCAGTGGATTGCCCACCTTAGCAGATCATTGGATAGCCTAGCTTTGATTAGATCAAATTAATCACTTTTATTGGGATAAGGATCCCTATTTCTTTGTGAAATATTATAAGGAGATTATCTTGTGGACTACCCCACATTGGGGGAACCATGTTAAATCTTGTGTCTCAATTGTGTGTGGTGATTTGTGCTCTTGCTTACTATTGCTATCTATGTTATTAATGCACACTACTATATTTTTCATTGCAATTAAGGACACTAATTTATATTAGTTTGGAAAGAAAGTAAAAAGTGGGTGCTATATTCTTCACCCCCATATTAGTATAAGCTTGTGTTCTTTAGTTATACCAACAATGTTGATGACTATGAAGCGCTATGCATTAGCCTAAATTAGGCAGATAAAATGGAAATCAAATTGCTCATAATATATGGTGATTCAAAGCTGATTTTCAATAAAGTTACATAGATGTGCAATAGGAGACATCATTACCTGAAGTCATACCACAATAGGATGTGGAATTTAATGGAAGCTTTTTAATCTTTAAACATAAAATGTATTCCATAGGAATATAATGAATTAGCTAATTAACTTGCTACTAAATGAGTAAATTATACACTAGATATATAATTAATAAGAATAAAGTAAGCCTAGTTTTCATACCATCCATCCTAGACAAGGAAATATTTTGGAAAGTCTTTGAAAATGACCAATAAATTATGTATTGTTTGACAAAAGGAGTCTATTCAGCTTAGAAAGAGGATATGTCATAGGAATTTTATCAAGAAGATATCATTTATCTTAAGAATAGTCATATTCCTAAAGTGTTAATCAACCTAGAAAGATTTTTCAACAATAATGACAAAAATATAGGTCAAACAATGAAGATAGAAGAAAAAGTCTACAAAGAAATTGAATTTTAATCAAGAAAAAGCCTAAATACTTGAGTGCATTGTACTAATAAAGAAATAAAATAGTTCATAATATTTTGTATGTAGTATCAAGATATCATAGCTTGGAGTTATGATGAGCTTCAAGTTTATAATAAATATGTAAATCAACATATGATTGAACAAGGTCCTGATGCAAATACTTTCATACAAAGATAGAAGCCAATCAATCCAAAAATAGAAGCAAATATGAAATAAAAATTTCTAAATTTGTTGAATGCCAAGATCATATATTCAATAAAGCTAGGGCCTATTAGAAAGAAAATTTGAGACTATGTTTCTATGTGGATTTTAGGAAATTAAATAAGGTATTTTTGAAAGACCATTAAGCTCTACCTTAGAATAATGATATTTTTTTTATAGATAGTAGCAAGAGTAGACAAGTTTTATCTTCTAAATGGCTTCTCAATATACAATTAGATATGGGTAAAGGATTAAGATCAACATAAAATAACTTTTATGACCAAATAGGAACTATTTGCATATCATAGGATATCATTTGGAATATCAAATGCTGGAGCAACATTCCAATGTGCTATGGATTTTACCTTTAGATATTTAGTCAATAAAATAATTTTCATAAATTTAGATGATATGAATATCTTTTACCATAACAAGCTAGCAATATTCTATTGTATGAATCCTTGGAATGGTTAAAATTATATAATGAGCTTAATTAACCTATGAATTGTGATCAATAATGCATGATTTGTTAAAGTATCCTATAAGTGATTAGATATTGTATTACTATATGATATCTAATATTATTACACCATATTTCATTCATGTTTCATAAACATTACTCTTTCCTTATTCCTTTTCCTAGAACAACCAATCCAAAGGGGTTGACTTTCTCCAGAGCTTGAAGCATAGGGTAACCTTATTTCATCCAATTACTATACTTTACCTAAAATTTATGGGTATGACATCCTTCCATAGAAATGGTAATTTTTTGTGTAACAACCCAAATATAACCAACCTTAGAGAGAGTTTTTTTTATCCAAAGCAAAAATTACAGCTAGGGTTCACCAAAGATGTTTTCAAAGGATTTTCACTTGACAAGGCTTTACCATAATTTTAGGTTATAACTCAAAATATTTCTTGAGTGGATAGGGGAGGCTAACCTATTATAGGTTCTAGGGTTTACCTTATATACCTCCATGGCATAAAGGATACCTCACCTAGTCACTTCTCACATTCTTCATGAATGCAAGATAACTTGACAATAGTATTGGGATTATCCTTTCTTAATATTTAGAGAAGGGGTACACCAATTTCCTTACCCATCATATTTCAGTATGTATGGGTTCATTTGGGTGTAATGCCTTTTAAATTAGTCAATTACACCTATGTGGTGGAACTGCTAACTCTTATATGCGTAACCACACCATCTCCATGATAGGTTTGGTTAAGGTACTTATCACTCTATGTGATATATTTATTAGGAGACTCAATAATAAATTTGCATAGGTGATAAAATATAAATACAAGTAGCATACCCAAATTAGTCCATGGAATGTGGAGCTAATCAATCAAACCTAGCTAAAAATGAAAGATACTAACCTAGGATATATACTCGCTAACAATATAATAAAAAGATGCTAAAAACTAACAAATATCTAATCTAGGTAGATAAATATATCCTAACAACATATAACCAAATGAGGTAATACTATAGTTAATATGGAATAGTAACTCTAACATCCCCCCTTATTACATTATTTGGGTAATACATATAATTTTACCAATATAGTGAAAAAGAAGAGAAATAAAAGATGGTGTCTCAGGATCTAGCTCTGGATCATGGCTCTGGCTTGGGCTTTGGCTCTAGGGTTACCATTGTATTAGTACATCTAGATCTATCTCTAGATATGCATGTGAATTTTCCTCTAGATCATTACCTTTGGATTTGCCTGTAGATCTACCTCTGGATCTGTGTCACTAGGTCTATCCTTAGTCCTATCTCTAGGTCATTGCCTTTGGGACTACCACCTGGTCTATCACTGGATCTACCTTTAGGTCTACCATAGGTTTTTCATTTTCTATAGAAGCCATACAATATTTCTTTCATCATGGTCCATTGTGTGATATTTTTCCATCCACAATCTATATGAACCTTGTTCACCATTTTCATTTTGTACCAACAACTTGAAGAAAAGTGATTTGTACATCCACATGAATCATAAGGATGTAGTTTCCAAAACCTAGCTTCTACATGTCATTTTCTACCAGAATTACTGCAACAATGCTTTGTAGGAGTTGTAGGATATTTAGGGTTTACAAAAATGGTTTTACTGGTACTTTCTTGTCTAGAATAACCAAGGCCTTCATTATTTTCCCTGTCATTTAGCATTATTGGAGTTTTAATGCCTTGTTCATGTTTACCTAATCTCTCACCATTGAATCTCATTTTATTCATTAGTTTGGATCCAAATCCTTTGGTGTGCTTTTCAAAACACCCAATTTCATCATATTTATGAATTCTTTTAACAATATGGTATTTGTCACTATTGATGAGATTATGGAGTTCATTTTTAGGAGGGTCAATTTTTAAGTTATTGGTGTCACAAGAAAAATATGCTATTGTGATCAGATCTCCTATGCTACAACTGATATATACAATTTAAGGTATGGGATTACAAGAATTAGCAACAATGGGCTCAAGGTCACATGTGTCATAACAAGCATTCATCACCATGGGCTAAAGGTCACTTGTGTCACAACAAGCATAAACCATTAGGACCTCTTTTTCCTCACTAATGTCCCTTTTCACTTTAAGTTGAGCAATGTCAAGTGAAACCAGTGACATGTATATTGCCCTTACAACTCCAATAGGGATTAGAACACCACTTGTATGAATGTCTTCATAGGACACATAATCATCGAGTATGGAATCTACACCACTACATAGTGTGAGAAATGTGCCATCCTCATAAAAATCTATCCTGTCCATCTCTGGTGGAAAGTAGGGATTTTTAACTGATGTAGCAACACTATCAGTTGTTTTTGAGGAATTTTTCTTCTTTGATCTACCCATATTTGAAGGTGTCTATCTCTTCCAAAAGTGCACCTTTTACAAAGGAAGTTTTAAAAAATAAATTATTAAGGTAGCTAAGGTGTCGATCACTGTCGAAAATAAATCTTTACAAATTTTTCCCCCATTTTATTTATAAAAATTACAATGTAGCCCCCTTCATGCAAAATAGGAGATGGTGGAGATTTTTTTTTGATTATCCACCCTTGTTACAAAATAGCTTTGTGAGGCAAGAAATAAAAGTTGTTACCCCCAAACGACGGTCTTGCTTTTTGTCACGATTTCGTGACACCTTTTCTCTCTCCAACGACGGTCTTCCATTCGGTCACGATATCGTGACAAGTTTTCTCTCCAATGGTGGTCTTCCATTCTGTCGTGATATCGCGACACTTTTTCTCTCCGGGTGCCTTTGCGCAAACTTGTCGTGATATCGCGACCTTTTTTTCTCTCCAAAGGTGGTCTTCATTTTCGTCGTGATATCGTGACGCTTTTTCTCTCTCCAAAGGCGATTTTCCAGGATGTCGCGATATCACGACCTTTTTTCTCTCCAACAGCAGACTTCCATTTTTGTTGCGATATCACGACATTTTTTCTCTCCAACGGCGGTCTTCCTTTTTGTCATGATTTCGTGACACTTTTTCTTCTTGGCAGTAGGCTTCCACTTTCGTCATGATTTCGAGGCTCATTTTCTATTTCGGCTGCAGTCTTCATTCTTGTCATGATTTCGTGACACCTTTTCTCTTCAACAACATTCTCACTTCTTGTAGCGATTTTGCGACTCCTTTTTCTTGTCATGATTTTGCGACTCTTCTTCTCGACCGGCTCCAACAATGCATTTTGTCGCGATATCGCGACACTTTGCAACATGTCGCGATATCACGACTTCTTCCCTTCTTCACTCGATGGCATTCTTGTCACGATTTCGTGACTTGTTTTCTTCCTTTGGCTTCAAGATTGTCGCATTTCGTGACATCACCATTTTGGTCGCGATTTCATACACCTTCCCTAGTGTGGAGGTTTGCAATTCTATTCCTTTCTTCTTGCCACCTCATATGATTTATTAATTCTCTTGTACAAGGTTCAGGGACCTTTCAAAACCCTTTCTACCAATAAAAAAAAAAGTTGCTACCCCCCCTTTAAGTGCAAAAAATTACAACCAATGAAGCCTTGAAGGTTGTTACAAAGGTTTCCTGCTAGGCAAATTTAAAAAAAATCCCCCTTTTTGTTTGATTTATTTTTAGTGCAAAAAAAATTTAATCAAAATATTTAATGAATAATAACATAATTTTGTTAAAAAATCAATAAAATTGATTTTAAACAAAAAATAATATGAAATAATTAAAAAAAAATGATTTTTTTTAATTAAGTTTGCAAAAAAAATTATAATGGTTAGCTTGGCTGACCATGCGTAAAAGAAGAGTTTTAGCACCCACGGGAATGGATCTACCAACCTCGCACTAAGAAGTGTCTTAGCACATGCATATGTATTGTTCAGGGTACAACAACAATTGGAATGAAAGAGCATGATGTGCACTTTATGGTATTTTTTGTCGCTTCCTTTGAAATTGTAGCCTAAAAATTAAAACTTATGGTTTGTCGATTTGATGAAAACCTTTAGTGATTGCAATGTCTTGAAAAACCATCCATCAATTGGTAGCTCTGCATGTACAGAGTTAAAAATAGACCTGCAATTCATTCTTCATGAATGGTTCTTTGCAACACCTGCACATGGAGATCAATGGCTTTACCTTGGATCAATGTCTACATTAATGGATCACATAATAATTGCAAATGTTCTTTGAGTGAGGTAGAAAATCTTGGTGGTCTATGCGCAATCTCCAAAAATAGTGAGTGCTTGGTACTCTTTTTGCTATGACCAAATATAGATTAACTGCAATATTTTATCAGTTGGAAGCTATCTGCATATCTCTTACTTGCTATACAAAAATTACGCACAGTGCTATCCTAACATACTATGGTTGGGTTGAAAATCAGATCAAGTCTGGTTGCATTCAAATCATTTAGAGGAAGAATTTCACATTTGTCATTGTATTTTCACAAAATTCTGGCAAACAATGTTTGTTAGGGTTTTATTTCAATATTTCAGGTTTTACAGAATTGTAGTGGTCGATTTGTCCTATCTTCACAAAATTAACATTCTTCCATTGCGTAATAATGGTGAGCATACTTTTCTTATGGTGCTATGGTGAGCACTGCACATATAGATCATTGCGGGTGGTAGCTAAACTCAATGTCATGATCTGGACTAGATGCTCAGATCCCTTGCAACGATTCATCGACTACGATTTACCAATTCCTTGTAGGATGAATATCGATTATGGATTTTATTTACTGCTTCATAGTTTGGCTCCGATTGCTACCAAGGGTATCCTTTGGCAAAATGTTTGACATTTGTCATACAAAAACTTTTATGTAGAGATTGCTTGTAGATATCGTCTGCAAATGGATGGATCTGATGCCAAATCTGAGTTACCTAATGCAAATAATCAGATCATAAACTTAATATGTGAGAAAAACAATACTTGTAAGCACTTGGATATGCAATAGTCACCATAATTTGAATCTATGTTCACCGGTGTTGCAGGAGAGTCAAAATCATTCAGTATGTAGGAAGTAAATTATCCCACATGGGGAATGTGGAGGAGTTGTGGATAGTTTATAATAAAAAAGGCTCTAACAAGTTATTGACCACATGATGGTGGTCCACCCTTCTTCTTATTTTACCCTTTTAACCACATGTCTATTGTCACTTAGGTCTCTTGCACCCGTCTAGATATCCACACTAGCAAGTTTTTCTCTGTTACATATGTCTAAGTCACCCTATCCACTCATGGAGTTATATGTCTTGCATCTATCCTCATTCACACTATATATATAATATCCACATCATTATTGG
Organism: Wollemia nobilis; assembly: GCA_028583015.1. NCBI lineage: Eukaryota > Viridiplantae > Streptophyta > Pinopsida > Araucariales > Araucariaceae > Wollemia > Wollemia nobilis. The sequence goes on from JAQPPZ010004951.1 coordinate 11,569, forward strand.
GGACTTCCATCAATGGGTGTCCACTGGTTGACATCCACATCAGTCTATCGTGTCGTCCATCCCTTCTAGGAGTCCTCGATGTACCATCTGAGTTAGATCCCAAGGTCCATCGTAGGTCCACTATGTTCATTCCAAGTGTGAAATTCTATGCCTAGTTGGGCTCCTTTGGTATTCCATCGATGTACATCCATGTTAGTCTATTATGTCATTTGTCCCTTCGACGAGTCCTCACCATAGGGTAGGTGTCAATAGACTATTGATAGAGTCCATGTCATGCATCATAGTTATCATACATCATATCTCTTCATGTCATATAGGTCTAGTCCGGTGTCACCTGGACTTAACCACCCTAGGAGCAGATCTGACTCACCTTGGAAAGCATTCCCAAGTGTCAAGTTCTCCTCATACTTCCCAGTTGTTGAGCTACAAAAATATGAGCCTTGATGAAGTGAGGGCTCTGATACCAAATTAGGAGACTCAATAATAAATTTGCATAGATGATCAAATATAAATACAATTAGTCTATCTATACTAGTTTATGGAATGTGGAGCTAGTCAACCAAACCTAGCTAACAATAGAAGATATTAACCTAGGATATATACTTAATAAAATTATAATAAAAATATTCTAACAAGTAACAGATATATAATCTAGGTAGATAAATCTATCCTAAAAACATATAACCAAATGAGGTAATACTATAGTTACTATGTAATACTAACTCTAACAATATTGTGGATGGAAACTAGAGCCTACTCACTTGATATGCCATAACTTAACTCCTTAGCATGTGGGTTCCTAACCTCCATGGTAGTATGGAAGATTCAAGCTACACCACTTAAGAATATTAACCAAAGAATCCCTATCTTTGGTTCACAATTGAGCTCCCCACTCATCGTGTATCCATTGCAAAATATCTTGGGTTTGCCTCACTGCAAACCCCATAGGATTAGATTCATCCTAAAGGGATTAATCTTATGGTTAACACTTTTTTTCCCTTATCTAACCTCTTAACCCAAAGATAAACTCTTCCCCAAACAACAATACTAATCTTGCTTTATTATTATAGAAGAAGATCATAACATTCAATAAGCATATTTCAAAGCATTAATATACTTATTTAGGAAACACTTCATAAGAAAGTAAAAAAATTAGAATAATAACCACTTTATCTAATTTAAGTTATGTTTTCCATCCATGAGAGAAATATATACAATAAGATTAATCCAAATCTTAAATCATTTAAAGAGATATGTTTAATAATTACCATTATTCTAAACAATCATAATCAACCCCATTTATATTCACAAGTATTAAAATAAAATATCTCTGCATTCATGGGTCCATTTCAATCAATGTAACCTCCTTAATCATAAATCTTACATGTTGATATGAACTCAAAGAGCTTATGCTAAACAATATTAAAAAATAATTTTAAAGTAATAGACAATAACAATATGCTTACAAGCTTCATATAAATCTACAAATCTCTATTTCAAATAATCATACTCTAATATAAACTACATGTCCATAAATCCATCTATTCTCCTTTAAGCATTCAAAAAATTGAAAGATGAATTAGGACATCTCTATTTTATTTTATTGACAATGCGTACCTATATGCTCTTTTTATAAAACAATGCATTCAAACAAACCAATAACACTATGGAAATAAGTCATTCTCTTTTAAAATATTCACAAGGAAATTCCATAAATTTCCTTCTTGTAAATAATCTCCACACATATTCACAAGTTCTTGTGAAATACCTCCAAAAGTATTCACACTAGATATTTCAACATAACATAAAACCATTCTTAAAAAAAAGACCATAACCATGCATTCACACATCTTTCAAAATATTAGCTAAGAAAAACTTATACCTAGGTCCTCTATTTTAATTTAGACATAAAACAATACATCCTTTTTCCTTTTAGAAGTAGCATCACTAAGACCCATTTTTAAACAAATAAAAAGAAAGCATACACATTTTAAACCACCAACAAATATCCATAACACAATTGTAAAACATTGGTTAAAATATTAATAATCTTGTGGAGACTCTACAATAATACTCATGCCCTCAAAGAAAATAAAAAATGAATAGAAAAGCCATAGGATCCATATTAGTTACAACAATCAAAATGAGTACTTTCCTTCTTTTAATAAATTCAAAATAGACCATATAATATTAATAAATTTAATATGTTCTCCTACTCTAATATAATCAGCACATGCTACAAAGTAAATTTGTTAAAAATGTTACCTACTCTGTACTCATTCCTCACTAGATTAAACAAAAATGATAACGTCTATATAAAACCAACAATGAGGTCTTTAAGCAAACATATACAAGGAAACATTTTTCTTTTAATATAACACCCACATAGGTTTTACATAGAAGTAATGCAAAAATGTTTTCCCTCATAAAAATATACCCAACAATAACCAAAATATTTTCTTTTTTTCAATAATTTTACCAACATAGGTTTTATGTGGTAGTAATATGAAAACATTTTTTACTTTTCCAATTACAACCAACATAGGTTTTACATGGCAGCAATGATAAAATATTTTCACTTTCCAAATACAAGTAGCACACGTTTTACATGGTAGCAATATAAAAAAATTCACTTTTCTAATTACAAATAGCACATGTTTTACATGGTAACAATATCAAAATATTTTCACTTTTTTTATAAAAATAAGCACAAGTTTTACATGGCAGAAACAACAAAATGTTTTCACCCATACATGCCAAAATAAAAATTAAGGAAGCAATACTACATTCAAGGAAATCCATGACGAAGGTCCACCTAAACTATGTGTTCACGACTTCTTTGAAATATGTAACTATCTTGTTTTCCTCTAGTCCTTTCCATGCTACAATTCCCTTCTTCCTCCATTCTAAAAACCTATCTTCCCTTCCTTACCATTCCCTCCATCTTCCAATCAAGACGATCAACCCCCGTGTAATGCCCAAAAATAGTTATGAGGAGTTCTTTGGTAAAGAAAGGTAGCCAACCAAATTATTGCCCATGATGCTTTGTTATTAATAATAACAATATTATTATTAATACCATCGTGGAGTATTTATAAAAAAGTCACTCATTTCATTAAGTTTTTATTTTAAATTCTCTTTTTAAAATAAACTTAAAATGCATTGAATAAAATATTTATCTGTTTAATCAAACTAAAAATAGATTTCAACATCTATTCCATCTTAAGCATAAAATTATTATCATTTTTTAAGATACAATATCCAATAAACTCAAATGAAAATCTTAATTCTATCCATTCAAGCATCGATCCAAATATAAGCATTATTTGAAGTAAAACAAGCAACATAAGTAATACATCACCAATCCAATTGCCCATGTTCTCAAGTAAAAGATATGGTAACTTCTAGTTTACCAACTTCTTGCCATGGATGGCTTTGATTGATGATGATTACCCTCAAACATCATTATAAATGTACCTACATGAGGGTAAATTATACCCTGGGTAAATCCTACCCAAGAGCTATTATCACTTAGATTGTACATCATTTCACTTTTTTTTTGGTATCTCATTCTCGGTGGTCAACTTCCTCTTCCACCCATGATAGTACCTGATCTTGTAAACATGCATAACATAAATAGTACCATATTACTAGAAAAATGTAACCAAAGCAATAATTTCAAAATTACCATTCATATTGCAATAAATACTAAGCATTGAAATACCCAATTAATACATAGTCCATCTCATAAATGAGTCATTCCAATATGGGTCATGTCATACCACCCCCCTTGTACTAAACATAGTCCTCTAAGTTTTCCTACAATAAAAATCACATTACATTCTCATTCAAACAAGGAAAATAACTTTTCATCTCTTCCACATTTTTCCAAGTGGTACTTTTATCTAAATATTGGTCCCATTGGACCTTGCAGTATTCTAGAGTTCATTTCGTCATCATTTTGGAATGAAAATTTATAATATTCACATGGTTAGGATCAATAATATACTTTATAAGTAGTGATACATGGAACTAATCATGGATATTTGATAGGTTGGGTGGTAAGGTAAGCCTCTAGGCTACCAGACTTTTTATCTCAAGGATTTCAAAAGGTCCAACAATGAGGATCCAACTTGGTAGACTTGATAACACTTTTCATAGGTTTAACTCTTAATAATACTCTATCTACCACAAATAATTCTTTAGGAAATATTTTTAGATCATCATAGCTCTTATGATGATTGATAACTTTTTTCAGCCTTTGTTTGATCATTTTGAGTTGTTCCTCCATAATTTTGACCACATATGGTTTGAGTATAACTTGATCCTTTGGATTATCCAAATACGGAGGTGTTATGCATATTCTACCATATAAGGCTTCAAATGGGGCCATTTTTAAGGAATCATGATAACTATTATTATAAGTAAACTCTACCATATGAAAAAATTCTTCCCATCAAGACTTTTGGTCCATGAAGTACATGTGGAGCATGTCTTCCAAGACATTGTTTACCCTCTCTATTTTACCATCTATTTTTGTATGGTATGTAAAATTGCATGGTGAAGAGCCCGCAAAAACTTAGAAGTAAATCTAGAATCTTTTTCCATGATAATTACCTTAGGAAACCCATGTAACCTAAATATCTCTTTGGAAAACCTATTTATCACTACCAAAGCATAATCCTTAGTGTTCCATGGTATGAAGTGCACATTCTTAGTCAACTTATCAACCACCATAAGAATTACATCATGCTAGTACCTATTCTTATGTAACCACATAATAAGGTCCATGGATATGACCTACCATTTTTGCATTGATATATCATGTGGGTATAATTATCCTATTGGATGTCTATGCTCAAATTTCAATTTCTAACATTATAGACATTGAGCAAAAAAATAAATGATATCTCTCCTCATACCTGACCAGTAGAAGGTCTTCTTCATGTTCTCCCTCATTGTAGTCCCTCCAAGGTGAGCAGAGTAAGGAGATCTATGTGCTTCCTACATGATAAATATCCTTAGATCACTAATTTTAGATATAACTACCCATTATTTCAAACACAAAAGACTATATTTTATGCCAAAATCCTTGATCTCTCTAGGATTTCTTTCCATTTTGGTCTAATTTTCAATATAATACTGGTCCTAAAATTGCATTTTCTGAATTGGTCCATTAAGTCCATGTAACTACGATTTAAAGAAGCTATACATATGTTTCTACTTAAGGCATGAACGACCTTTTTTTCCTTACTTTTGATATACTCTTATACCAAATTAATACTCTAATAGAAATTCGATCCATCTTCTCTATATGGCATTGAGCATAGGTTGAGTGGAAATGTAGCTCAAAATCTGATATTCAATTCTTACTTGAAAATATTTCTTGAGTAAGTAATGCTTCCATATATTAAGAGCATGCACAACCACAACAAGCTCTAGATCATGCATAGCATAGTTTACCTTATGCTTCTTGATTTTCCTTTACTCATATGCTATGAATAATTCATCCTAGTATAGAACTCCTCTATATTATTTGGATCTACAATTATTCCTTCTACATATATGATATATCCTAGATACTATACATATGGTACATAAAAGTCACACTTTGATAAATTACCATAGAGTTGGTTCTTTCTCAATAACTCAAGTATGATTCTAAAATTTCTATCATGCTCTTCCTTATTTTAGGAATATATCAAGATATCATCTAGAAATATCAAGACAAACTGATCCAAATATTTTCTAAATGCATTGGTCATCATATGCATAAATGTTATTAGTGTATTTTTTAAATTAAAATGTAATATTGTGAACTCATAATGTCCATATCGAGTCTTAAAAGCAATCTTGTGAGTATACTTCTCTTGAATCCTCAACTGATGGTATCCTAATTTCAAATAAATTTTTGAAAATATGGTGGTACCCTTATGCTGATCAAATAGATCTTTAATATTGGATAATGAGTACCTATTCTTGATGGTCACTTTATTCAAAATTCTATAGTCTATGCATAAAATTAGTGATTCATATTTTTGACAAACAACACTAGTGCACCCCATGATGACACACTGGGTTTAATAAACCCTTTTTATAGCAACCCTTGAAGTTGCACTTTCAACTCTTAAATTTCAATGGTATTCATCCTATAAGGAGTTCTATGAATGTGTTTGGCTTCTGACATCAATTCGATGGTGAAATAAAATTCATTATTGGATGGTAGCCCAAGGATATCTTCAAGAAATACATCCCTAAACTCATGCAAAATAGATTGGTTCCAAAAAAATTCCTCCTTTCTACCATGCATGGTCTTATGATTCAACTTAATGACATAGACCATTCCACATTTTCTAATAACTTTATTTAGCTATATTGCTAATATCAACTGAGATCAAAATTATTTTTGTTTACTATTGATTCTCAATATTTGTTTATCCTTATATGTATAGTATATCCATCTATTTTGGAAGTTAATTAGGGATCCACAAGCCTTTAACCAATCCATTCCCAATATAATATCGAAGGCATATAGCAATGCTACATAAACATGCCAAATGGTAGAACCTTTGGGTAACGTGATCTCATCTATGAAAAACATTGATCTAGTAAGTAGTATGTCTAGACCCATACTCAAATTTCCATCCTTGTACCAAAAATATTGGTCTCTCTAGCATATCCATGACTATACTACTAGAAATAAAACTATCAGTAGCTCCACTATGTATCAATATTATAACTTTCTTATCAAATATCTTACCATTCAAGAACATTAGTGTGGTTTACCTAACTAGGTTCTGGTTTCCTATGGTTTGGTTCCTCTACCCTCTTAATTGGTTTAGGCTAATTTGGATATTTTTTAGAATAATATGGACCCCCACAATCATAGAAACCACCCTTGATATCAAGGTGTCTTTTCTATTTTTGTTCCTTTGTTCACTCTGCTGGTTATGGTTTTGGCTACCTCTAAGGTTGAGGAGCATTATTATTGTTTCTCTTTTGGAAATTCTTGGAATTACCTTATTTTTTGCCATTATTTTTCTCAAATTTATTATTATTACTTTATTTTTATTCCCATTTCATAAAACTAGCACATTTTCTTTTTCTCAGGGATTGTCCATCTTTCTCTAATAATTTTGCATATTAAAGTAAGTCCTACTAGACTACATGTTGGATTATGCCTATCAAGCTAAGTCATAAGCCTTTTGTAAATTTTCAAGCTTAAGAATATTTATTACCATTTAATATTAGGATCTACTCCCACGATAAATTTATGTACCTTCATATTCTCATCCTTCTCATATAATGGTACATACTTAAGTAACTTCACAAAATTTTAGTAATAAATATCCATTGTCTTTGTTCCTTGAAGAAGTATGGATAATTCCTTAAATTTATCCACATAGTGTTTTTATGTTAGGAACCTCTTCTTAAAGGCTACAAAAAAGCCTTCCCACTCTAGAATTTTAGCCTAAATGTTTTATCTAGGTTTAAAAATGTTCCACCATTCCAATCCTATCTCTTGTAAATGGAAAGTGGACCAAACTATTAGGGTTAATAGGGATTAGTTTTTCATGGAGAAGTAGTTTTTCAAATCATTCAGCCAAGCCTCAAATGAATCACCCTCATTTTTTCCAATGGAATTGCAGATCTTCACATTCTTCAAATCCTTAGCTAGTTTTGCCTCTACAAGGACCTTGAATTCTTGCTCTCTTGTAGCAAGATTTTTTTCCTATATAACCCTAGGATTTCTATTTTTTGAATTCTAACTCACTATAGTTTTTAGCATCTAATTATGTTGGTTCATTTGTTATCTCTACTACTCTATTTGCTCATGTAGTTGAGAGACACCAATAGTGATGTTTTCCACCTCCCTATTTGAGTTCCCCAAACTTTCTTCTCATGGTATAATATTAGAATTTTTTTGTCTAGTTTGCCTTGGTAGTTGGGAAGATACTCTTTTTCCTCTTCTCAATTTTAATTCCATATTTTATAGCCACACAAAATAATTAAGTTAGGTTACAATTTCTCCTCCAAAATTCACTTCTAACTACTAGTTAGTTACATATTCCATGTGTACTAACAATAAAGTATTATCATCCACTAATAATAATTATGGTCATTCTTACTCCACATAGGATACCATCCCCAGTAAGAGATATTATTTCTAAATTTTACTCATCAAGTCAGGTCTTTTATAATTTCTTCCATGGAAGCTTCCAGTCCTATGACCTAGAGCTCTAATACCAACTATAAGAACCCAAATCTAACCAACATAGGAAAGAGTTGTTTTCTTTATCCATGGTAAATATCACAACTAGGGTTCACCAAATATGTTTCTAAAGTATTTTTACTTGATAAGTATTTACCACATTTCAAGGTTATAATGTCATAGACATTTCTCAAGTGCACTAGAGGGGCCAACCTATTGTAGGTTATGGGGTTTATCTTGTATATCTCCATGTCATAAAGGATGCCTCACCTGATAACCCCACATTTTTAATTCTCCATGAATACAAAATATCTGTTGGGACTAAAAAATAAGGTACACTTTATTTACAAGTTATCTTACAATATATAAGCATCAATATTAGGAAGGAGATATGACAAGTGTCATAAGCTCCACTCCAAGTGTCTTTTAGAACACACCACTCCAACTCAAACTGAAGACAGGGACAACTGGCAAAATACAAATGTCAACCTGTCAATTATAGGCATAGTGCATATTATAACAATAATAATATTCTAGCACTCCCCCTTAATGTGCACTATCCTAAAAAGATAATTCAACATTAGATAAAATTCCCCCTTAATTTTGACTTCTTTTACATAGATATAGCAAATTGCTAAACTGAGAAAACTTGTCTTTCCCATGTGACTTGGTGAAGATGTCTGCTACTTGATATTGAGTTGGTACATACTCCATGTTTATAATGTCTTCTTGGACCATTTATCTAATGAAGTGATGATGGATCTCAATGTGCTTTGTTCTAGCATGGAAAATTGGATTCTTGGTCATCTTGATGGTACTTTGATTGTCACAATATATATATGTTGGACCATGTATGAATAGCCCAATATCCTGAATTAATTTCCTCAACCATATTGCCTCCTTAGTTGCCTCAACTGCTGCTCTATATTCTGCTTCTGCTGAAGATAGTGAAATTGTGTTCTGCTTCTTTGTGATCCATGAAATAGAGCCTTGGACTAATTGAAAGCAATAACCTAATGTAGATCTTCTAGTTTCAGGACAACTAGCCCAATATGAATCTATATATCCAATAAAATAAAAATTATCACTTGATTTATACATAAGGCAATGATGAGGTGTGGCCTTTAGAAATCTCACAATCCTCTTTGCTGCTATCTAATGGCTCTTCTTAGGATCCTGCATGAATCTGGAAATAAGGCCAACTAAATAGCAAATATCTAGTCTAGTTGAAGTTAAGTAGATCAAACTTCCAACTAGTTGCCTGTAAAGTGTACCATCAACCCTTTCTTCCTCATCATTATTTACCAATTTCAATCTAGTTTCCATGGGATTTATATAGGTCTTACACTCCTCCATGTGAAACCTCTCCAAAATAGACTGAATGTACTTAGCCTGTGAGATAAAAATCTTACCAGGCTGTTGCCATACCTCTATTCCTAAGCAATAGTGGAGGAGGCCTAAATCTGTCATCTCAAAGTTCTTTTTTAAGTCCTCCTTGAGAAACCTTATTCCTTCGATGTCATCACCTGTAATGAGAAGATCATCCACATACAATGTCACCAAAATGATGCGGTTCCTCCAATGTTTCACATAGAGAGTAGATTTTGTTGCAGATCTAGTGAAACCAAGGTTGAGAAAATAGGAGTCAATATTTGCATACCAAGATTAGGGTGCTTGCTTCAACCCATATAGAGCTTTCTTTAATCTGAGGAATTTTTTGTTTTGGTCTTCAACTATGTACCCTGGTGGTTGTTTCACATACACTTCCTCCTTCAAATGACCATTGAGAAATACACTTTTGACATCCATTTGATATATTGGCAAATGTTTTTGAGCTGCCATAGCAATAATTGTCCTCATTGTAGTCATATTAGCCATAGGAGCAAAGGTCTCCTCATAATAAATTCCCTCTTTTTGCTTATAGCCTTGAGATACTAGGCGAGCCTTGTAGCGATCTAGTGAGCCATCTGCTTTATATTTTGCTTTGTATACCAATTTTGTGCTAATGGTATATTTTCCTTTGGGTAAATCAATTAACTCCCAAGTGTGATTCCTTTCAATGGAATCCAATTCTTGATCCATGGCATGAACCCATTTAGGATCACCAAGTGCTTATTTGACATTAGAAGGTTCAGGTTGGCTAAGGAATTTGGCCATTGGGGCATAATTCACTTGGTGTCTTAGGGATGAAGGCCTTTTACCTGTATAGGTGGGCAAATGATTTTGGGCTTCATCTATTGTGGCTTTAACCCACTTGGGTAAAGGATTGGATGATGTTACTCGATCATTAGGATTGTATGATGTTACCAGATGTTGGGACTTAAAAATAAGGCACACTTTATTTACAAGTTATCTTACAATATATAAGCATCAAGCTTAGGAGGGAGATATGACAAGTGTCATAAGCTCCACTCCAAGTGTCTTTCAGAAGACACCACTCCAACTCAAACTGAAGATAGGGACAAGTGGCAGAAGACAAATGTCAACCTGTCAATTATAGGCATAGTGCACATTATAACAATAATAATATTCTAACAATATCTTGACCATAGCATTGGGATTATCCCTTCTCAATATTTAGACAAGGGGTACGCCAATTCCCTTACCCATCATATATCATCCTATGTGGGTTCACTTGGGCATAATGCCTTTTGGATTAGTTATTTGCACCTCTATGGTGGAACTACTCACCCCATTTTCATGATATTTTTGGTTAAGGTGCCTATCACTCCATGTGATTATTTGCACATGGACACAAAAGTGTATCCACTTCATATTCCATCACTTAATTCCTTAGCCTATGGTAGGATGTAAGATTCAAGATACACCACTTAATAATATTAACAAAATACTCCTAATATTTGGTTCACAACCAACCTCCCTACTCATTTTGTTCCCAATACAAAATGTCTTGGTTATTGCCTCCTCACAAATCCCATAGGATTGGTTTTATCTCATGGTTAAAACTAGGTTTACCCTTATCTAACCCCTTAACCCAAAGATAAAATATTCCCTATACAATAATACTAATCATGCTTTATTATTATAGAAGAATATCATAACATTCCATAGGTATATTTCAAAATATTAATCAACTTATTTAGGCAACACTTCATAAGAAGGTGAGAACATTTACAATAATCAATGCTTCATCTAATTTTAGTTCTATTTGCCATCCATGAGAGAAATATTTACAATAATATTAATCCAAAGATATATATTTCATAAATACCATTATTCTAAACAATCATAATCAATCCCATTTATATTCACAAGGCTTAAAATAAAAGATTTCTACATTCATGGATCCATTTCAATCAATGTAACCTTCTTAATCAAAAATATTACATGTTGATATGAGCTAAAAGAGCTCATACTAAACAATATTAAACAATATTTTTAATGTAATAAAGAATAACAAGTTGCTTACAAGCTTCATATAAATCTATAGATCTCAATTTCAAATATTCATACTATAATATAAATTGTAGGTCCATAAATACATCTATTCTCCTTCTAGCACTCAACTAAATTGAAAGAGGGATCAAGACAACTGTCCTTTGTTTTTTTAACAATGCATACCTATATGCTCTTTTTAGAAAATGATGCATTCAAAAAAACCAACACTATAGAAATAAGTCATTATATTTCAAAGTGTTCACAAGGAAACCCCATAAATTTCCTTCTTGTAAATAGTCTTGTTGAGTGATACATCAACCTAATTGCCAACATACACTAACATTTATAACAACAATTATTCTCTTGAAAGAGAACATTTATTCCCCAAGGTTTGCATGATAGAGTATGTTATTATCAAATCTTAAATCAAAAGAATAAAAAGGGAAGTCATATGGATAACTTAGGGTTATATATAACTGTTACAAGGGTGAGTGTCAATTCATTGTCTAAACTTGTAGAAACATAAATATATCATAATGCTCAACTAATCATCAAAATATAAATGTTTACTCTAAAAAATTGATTCAAAGGAGTAAAGAAAAACAATATTCTAGGCTTGTTGTCTCAAAGTAATCAACAAACATCATTCATTGCATCATAATCATGTAAATTATAGCACATAGCAATGTCTATTATAAAAATTATGAAGTATAACACATAAACGGATTTCAGAGATTAAAATTCAACTAATTTACTCCTAATCTAAGCCAATTTCAAAAAATTCCAAAGAAAAAGTGTTAGATAAAGAAATAAAATAAGCCATTGAATCCTTGAAGCATTAAAATAAATCTATTGAAGTAGCAATTTTGAATTAAACTAGATGTAACTCGATAAACCTTTGCATAATCTGAGATTAAAGTGATGCCATATTCAAAGGGAAAATAAACAAGACACTAGAATTAATTTAAATGCAACCAACATAAACATACACAAATCACACCAATAATTCAAGTATATTGCATTGATAAAATGTTCAATCATTACATATTGGACTTGTTAACAACATGTGATTGTAAGAGTAATTATCCAAGTAAAATGACAAGGGTTTAGATATCCACCAACAATTCAAGTATATTGCATTGATAAGATGTTCAATCATTACATATTGGACTTGTTAACAACATGTGATTGTAAGAGTAATTATCCAAGTAAAATGAAAAGGGTTTAGATATCCACCAACTACAAAAGAAGAAAGATAATATAAATTTCTTTCACTATAGTGGATTTTGACTTTTTGAAATGGGATATCAATGGCTATTTATAGCATTACAATTCCAAAATTATCAATGGTTTATAGTTGTACTTCAGTGGTTTATAGCTATACTTTTAGTGGTTTACATTTGTATGGATGATGAGCTATTTTTCATTTCTTGGATGATGTGGTATTTTGAGGTTTTTCTTTGTCTAGATCTTCGATTTCAGCCATAGATCTTCCAATTGCTTCAATAGCTTCTTGGTGAAGATTAGGTAGGTAAATCATCATGTTCCACGTGGTCTATGTTGTCATGCACTAGGTTCTAAATTAGGTCCAAGTTCAATGAATGCACATTTCCTTGTTCGAGTATCATCTTTCCTTCTCTATTGGCCTTCGGTTTTCAGCTTTTTTTTTTGCTACTTTGTTACCTATAAATAAAAAATAAGTAATGTTAGTTTCAAATAGAATTTGGTGGGAAAATTATTTTAATATTAATGTTTTAATTATTAAAAATATTATTTTCTCTTATCACCAAGGTTGGTAGTTATACGTTCAAAATATTTATACTGCTAATTATTGTTATTGAATTTTAGTTATAATTATTGAAAACTTTAGGTTTTAGATAAACAAATTCAAAGGTGTGACATTATTGGTCATTTGAATTTATTAAATGATATTTAGTGTTCATAAAATTTTATTACTACCATTTTAATATTTACAATGTTTTGGCTTTAAACCGATGGGTTTACTTTATTTTATTATTATTATACACCATTCTTAAATCAATCTAAATTATCATTAATTTTATATTAGAATATATGCTTTCATAGATTTTTCTTTAGCATTTAGTGTGATCTTATTTTTAATTTTATGTTTGTTTTAATGGGATTTATCCAGTTAATTATTGCCCTTATGAAATACTTTAGGTTTTCAAATAAATATTCTTCAAATGTGATCTCTTATTGGTCACTCACAATTTATCATAAAATTATATTTCCCTTCATGAGTGGCCAAAATTTATTTTTATTTTAATTTCATTTCTAAAAAATATTGGATCCAATTATTCGAATTAATTAAAATGTTGCCTAAGGTTTCTTCCTTCTGCTTTAATTTTAAAGGATTATAAAAATGAATCTTGACCATTCAAAAAAAAATTGATTTTGAAACCTAGACCATTCGCTAGCTTTCATATGATTAAATTTGATCCAAACACAACCTTTCGAGCAATACGATTTGGACCATTTTCTAGCTTTCAAGGTAATTAAATCTTAGCCATTTGCTATCTTTTCAGTGATGCAATCTGGATCATTCGCTATATTTTGGGTGGTTAAATCTATACCATTTGCTACATTTTGGTCCATAAAATTTGAGTCATTCATTACCTTTTAGTCCAAAGTATTAGGTTTAATATATTAATACATGGACAATTAAGGTGTTTAATGCTAAGGTCAACCAACTTTAATTTTAGAGCTGAATTTATTATAATTAATATTAAGGACATAAGGCTTTCATTATTCACTAAGGTCCAAAGTATTAGGGTTATATAAAAAAAATATTCAAATTAAAGCTCTACCTAATATTTCTTCTTTCCAAAAAAATTAAAACCAACCTTAATGTTCATGTGCCCTAGGTCTAATGTCAAAAATTATTTTAATTAATCAATGTTCCGCCTAAAATAATTTTTTTGAAAAGCAAGTCAATGTTAAGATTTAGATTTTATTGTTTTGGTAAATGTAATTTGAACCCTCCAATGCCTTTAAGGCAAAGTAATATGATCCATTCATTTTTTTTTTAGCAAAGCAATATGAGCCACTCATCTCCTTTTGGGTCAAGCAATATGTGTTGTTCATCTCCTTTCAAGCAAAACAATATGGTCCACTCATATTCTTTTGAGCTAAGCAATATGGATTATTCATATCCTTTCAGGTGAATCAATATGGGCCAATCATCTAGGAAGTCAATCTCTTTTAACTTATGGTTAAAGGGTGGTGCAAGTTCCATAGTACCTACCATTTATCTAGGAACTGGTGGGTGACCACTCATGGATAGTTCATCTTCATGTAAGTTTCTTGAGAGTTTCTTAGATGATAAGTCTCGAGGACGAATAATTTATCTTAGGTTTACAAACTTTAATATTTTCAAACCTTGGTGCATGAAAGATAAAAGGGCAAGATTAAATTTATTTACCTAATGTTTTAGATCTTAATGCCAATGGAGAAACAGGGTTTGCAGTCACAAGAGAATGGGACTTGATATTAGGACTTGGTATTTTGCATGAGTTTCACCAAGTATGAACTTGGAAAATAAATATTTAAACCTTAGAACTCTTTACTTTTTTAGTGATTGGAAGAAAATAATTTTTGTTTTAGCCATTGGGCTAATTTTGGTAGTAATTTACCATTTATAAATGAAATCATCTCTTTGCAGTGTGCAAGACTATGAATTTAAATGAAATTTTGGCACCATAATCCATTGAAAATTGATAGTTTATCTAGCTATTAGGAAGTTAATTGTAGCCAAAAATCGTGGGCTTGTTTATACTTGTCCAAAATCTAATTTTAAACTTGATTTAATGGAGAATAAACCTTATCTTATTGAAGCCATGAAATTAATGCATGATAAGGAGCTCAAAAAAATTTCATAGTGTGCAAAAAGGTAAAATTTTAGAGTGCCCATAATTTTATGAAACTTTCCACATTTCTAATTGGAAAAACTAGAAAATTCATTGTGTTTCAAAAGATATAGCCTTTTGAAATTTGTAGACTATTACAATGAATTGATGTGGTTGAATGGTATTTTTCTAAATATCCTTAAATATTGATGCTATGTATGCCATTTGGTACCATTACAAATATAATTTTAATATATTTCCATCAAAATTTGAATCACATTAAATGGAGTTCTCTAGCAAAAGTTATGGATATTTTAAGCTTATCAATAACAAAAGTGTTGGAATTTTGTAAACCCTAAAAAGCAACTTAATTTTCAAAAATCTAATGTGATTACACTTAAAAATATTGATGTAAACACCTTTGTATACAATTCAAAATTTCAAGTGGGTTCCCAATTGGGGTAGGTTGTGCAATAACAAAAACAAATAGTGACTATGTTGGAAAATGCTCCTAAGTATTTTTAATAAATAACCTAGCTTGAAATAATTGAAACTTTAGCTAGTAAAATGCAAATCACTTGGAAAAAATCATCCTTGCTCAACTTGCAAT
>JAQPPZ010004952.1:0-30859 GCA_028583015.1 Wollemia nobilis
ATTTGTAAATAGAAATATTTTAGAATTTAGCATCCTTCTTGAATTTTTTTTAGGAAACCTTCAAAACACCAAAACTCCACCTTTAATGTTCTATAAGTCAACCAAAAACTCAAATAATTCATTCAACCATGAAGTATCATCTTCTCTTGATTCAACATACTAAACTTCTTCTTACAATGAAATCATATTCTACTTTAGAAAATCTATACTATTAGTTTCTTCTAATTCATTGATCTATAAATGGATCCCCAAAAATATTTTATAATCCTCTAAAACATCATTTTGAATTTACTCCAACAGAGTTTTTTTGTCAGCTTCAATTAAACTTACTACTTCCTATAACAATGAAAAGAGAATTTAAATTCATGATCCTCTATTAAAACCCCTCTATTGACTTAGCCTATCTACACATTTGTACCCTTCCCTTAATGTTTGTGTAAACCTAATTTCTTCAAACTCTATAATGATCTATTATAGGTTCCATGAAGCATTTAATTTATTTATAATTGTATTTATTACTATTAGTGAATTACCTTCCATCCATATTTTGTTGCATTTCTTTTTTTTTATTATTTTTAATCTTTCAAATATCATTCAAACTTCAACTTCATTATTTTTCTTAAATCCACTATAGGAAACCTAATGTGATAAAATCTAACCTCTATTGTTTCTAGTTATATATTCTCCTCCTATTGGTCTTCAATTTCCTTTAGATGCTCCATCAAAATTTAATTTAATCAACTCTACTTCTAGTGGTTTCCACTTTATATTTTTCCTTTTTTTTTGTTTCTTCTGTACTACCATCATAATTCTAATTAATGACTTGATTCCATCTATCAAGACTCTCTACTTCAATATTAGGTATTGGGTGAGTATATGGGGCTAGTTTAGACTTCTCTATGACTAAAAAAATATTTCATTGCATTACCTCTAAATTATTTTTCTTTCCTTTAAATATTCTTTTGTTATTTTCTAGCCATATAGTCTAAAGTATTGTAGCTTTTAATGTATCCTAGATTGTTGTAACATATAACTTCTAATAGTGCTCTATAATTGTTTCAATCATTCTTTAATTCTACCGTTTATAGCCATGAATTTAACAAAAATATTAAGAATCCATTGTTAGAGTTCCTAGACCGTTGAGTAGTGTCCCAAGAGATGGTTTATACTCTCCTCATTCATTTTACATAGATTACATTGTGAGAGGTCATGAAAACCCCTTTTCATTAGGGTATCCTAGAATAATAGATTTTTGTGATCTACTAGCCATTAAAAATAATTTTACTTTTGTAATGCTTAGGCTATCCCAAATATCTCTCCATATTCATGTGGTATTCATATTTTTTTCGTGCTTTACATTATATCCACTTCTTGATATGTATTCTCCTAAGTTATTCAACTTCCAAATCAACTTACCTTAGCTCCCCTTAAAATAATCATTGTTGCTATATTTTTGCTCAATAGTCTCCTAGCAACAATGTCCAGTATACTTGTAAAAGATCTTTCCATTTGTATCTTCCTTATTGATCCTTATAGATAATATTTGAAACCCTATCACCATATTTATCTTGAAGTGATCTTATCCATGGTTTCAAAATTGGATCTAGATTGAGTGATATTTTATCACACCAAGTATCCATCCAAATTTAAAAAAAAAAATCTAATCCCTTTCACCAATCATAGACCTTTAATCACTAGATTAAATGATTTTTTAAATTTTTCTATAGTGTAGAATCATATGGTAGAGATAATTTAGTACATATTCATCTTGGATCATTGGGTTCAATGTAAGTACAAGAATTCCTACCCATTATTTTTGAATATCTTTGTACCATATCCAACTTACTTTTTCTCTTAGAGCTATGTTTGCATCTATAAGATCTCTTAAACTAATACCTCCCCTTGCTTTATCATAACACACCTTGCTCCACTTCACCAAAGAAAATTTTATTTTATCATGTAATTCTAATCACAAAAATATCCACATAATATAGATTAAAATTTTCTCTATTGATTTTCACATAATATAGAAGGACACATAATATTGGAATAACTAATAAGACTAATTTAATTGGTTGCACTCTTCTTCCTAACAATAACCATCTACATTGAGGTCCGAGGTGTAGACCAATTAGTTCACCCAAACCCCATAAGGGGGGCGGAGTTCCAAGGTTCAAATCTTGGGCCTCATCGGACTGAACGCTTGTCCCTTTCCTGGTGCTTTCAGCGGTGTAAAAGGTTTAAAATGATTATGGCATGGTGGTTATAGGGGCGGACCATGAAGATCCGGATGATGGGGACACCTCGGAGGATAGAAGCATAGAATACCGGTGGCCGCAATAAAAATGACGAAAGACACCCACCCGCGGACGTTACCGATTCCACCATGTAAATTAAAAAAATAAAATAAAATAATAACCATCTACATTTCCATGCTAGTAGTTTATTCAAAACCTATAACTAGATTCCATATTTCTACCATCATTCTCCCCTCAAATAAGGGCATCCCTTGACATGTTGTTGGTAAATTTACCTCTTCTATTTGAATTAACATGCATATCTTTTCTCTAATTCTAGCTGGAGTGTTTAGAAAGTAAATTTTAGATTTTTTCCTATTAACTCTTTTTATATGAGTTTTCATATTCCTTTAATAAGTTTTTTAAAAATTTGACCATATTTTCCCCTATCCTTCTAAAAGGGTCGTATCATCTACAAACTATTCATAGGTGA
This sequence comes from Wollemia nobilis, assembly GCA_028583015.1. Classification (NCBI taxonomy): domain Eukaryota; kingdom Viridiplantae; phylum Streptophyta; class Pinopsida; order Araucariales; family Araucariaceae; genus Wollemia; species Wollemia nobilis. The sequence continues at coordinate 2,731 of JAQPPZ010004952.1, forward strand.
TATTATTGATGTTATTATTAGCCTTAAGTTTGGTTATAATCCCATTTTTGTATGTATTATTTAGTTTTATTTCTAATATCTTTGCCATAATAATGAACAAATATGGTAACAAAATATCTCCATGTTTATATCTTGGATTTAAAAGATTTTTTTACTAGCCCATTTTCTAATGATGAATATGACACTCTATAAATACAAGTTTTAATCCATCTAACTTATTTCTTTCCAAATCTAAACTTTTTTCATACTATAAAAAAATCCTATTTAACCATATCATAGGATTTATTCATATCAAGTTTTAATATTATCACTCTCTTTTCTAGAATTTGTTGAATGCATTACTTCATGAGCTATTATGATCTCATGTAGAATCTCTCCCTTTCACAAATCCTCCTTGCTCTTTTGAAAAAAAATTGTCTAATAGTGGTCTTAAGTGATTTACCATCATTTTGGATTTTATCTTATATGTCATATTACATAGCTTTATGGAGTTTAACAAATCAAACAATTCTACATCCTTATTTTTTGGAATTAGGGTAAGATATGTTGCATTTACTTTATAAGATGTGTATTGATTTACCCTAGATTTCTTCACTACCACCAATAAATAATGTATCACAATATCTTAGTTATGATGATAAAATACTAAAGAGAGTCCATCCAAAGCTAAGGATTTATTTTTATCAAAAGAGAAAAGAGCTAAATTAAGTTCTTTCTAAGTAATAGGATCCATTGGTTTGCTATTGTCTTCAACTATTATAACTAAAAGTACTTCTTACAGTAGTTTATCATTAGGAACTTCAATATTGTTCAATATTCTCATAAATAAGCTTTATCCTTCTTTTTTATTTTTCTCTACTCTTTAATCCAAACCCATTATACTTATTTAATTATAATAATTCTAAATTTTGATCTCTATATATTACCATTCTATGAACAAATTATGTTTTTATCCTCATTTTTTAAACCAAATTTATCTCTATTTTAATCTCTAAAAATTTTGACACACAAGTGGATGAATGAATGTCCTCTCTATTTTAATCTCTATGATGGATGAATGTCTAGGAAAAGAGGTATATGTGGTTTAGGGGCTAACCTCCCAATTTGAATGACATCTCTCTCGGTTTGAGTGGCTATCCCATAAGTTGCTGGCAATGAATTACCTTCTTGGGTTTTCACCATCATGGCTATTTCATAATTGATCACTTTGAGGTAGTATATGAAAGCTATAACTAGTACAAGATGTATTTTATCTATAATTCTATGCCAAGACTTCTAGAATATGATATTGAAATCATCCATGACTTCTATAGGAGCCATTTTCATAGTTGTAATTTGTTCTATTAGTGATGCCCTATCTATCTTCTCCCAGAAATGATCAAGTTGGTTTGCAATCTAATCCTAGTTGGTGATAAAGTTAAGGGTGACAAAGACAAACCACTCCCTTGCTTTTACTCTCAAGGAGCCATTAGTAGCCTAAGGGTGATGTCTTGTTTTTCAATATTATAAAGTGTATATAGAATAACCATGTGTTGGAGATGCTTTGTTGGGATGATCACATCATCTCCAATAAAATATGAAAATGAATTTACCATGGAGGCTGGGACCTAATTCTAGGTGGTCAATGCTACTAGTGGTTGTGATGTACCTTTGTTATCCTAAGTTAGGAGCCTTTTTTATTTGGATTAACTAGGATAGCCATATTTTATTGTTGATTTATCTGCTATTTGATAATATTTAGAGGGGAAAGGATCAATTAAGGGTTTGCTCTTGTAGTTGATCTAGTGGTAGGCCTTGCACTCATGAAACTACAATCCTACCTTTAGCTTCCTTGCTTGTAGCTTTCTCTATTCTCTGTGCAACAAAGTCACTAGGTTGTGATTGCTTAGATGATAGGAGGGCTCCACTTTAACCTCATCTAAAAATGTAAATTCTTTGGGATTCTTATTTTGAGCAGTATATTCACTAGGTGAATTCTCTTGAATACTTTAGAAAGTTGATAATCATGGTCCTCATAAAAACCATGATCTGACTTCAAATCAAGGGATGGATTTTTCCAATTTGTGTCATATTAGGTGTGCTAGTTTGAACTATTAGATGCCTAAAATGACCCTTATTCATCATGTGTCATGAACCCTAATAGTTTTAGTTCTCTCTTCAACTCTCTGAGTGAGTGCATCTAGTTCCTTGTGTCTCATGTGAGGCATCAGTATTGGGAAGTTCAAGTGGAGCATGGAATGTAAATATTCTAAGAAACCTCTAGGGTTTTTTACCATGGTTGATTCCTTGTTCTGATGTAATTTATTGACACTTGTTCCTTCTATACTAGTCTACTTTAATAGGTTTATCTAAAAAAGAGAAAAGGAAGAAAATAAAAAATGGCTTGAAACATAAATTATAGAAAATGAAACCTATCTAGCCTAAGAGTGGAAATGTGCTGAAAGAATGTGATTTTCATTCATAACTTGATTGGATGAATGAACACAAACCAAACATGATATTAAAATTAAACACATATTTGATCACATACAAATGACTTCTTACACAGGCCAAGATAGAAATACTAGAGTAGTCATAGTCCCCTATAGAGAAGCATATGAACACTTAGAATATGACATAAATATTGGTATAGTTATAACCCCTTATATTCATATTAAATTTCCATATTACATTTATATGTGGTCAAAGGAGGCTTGACAACCTATACATCTAGTTGATCCAAGGCTCGAGTCTATACTGAGAAGAAAAATGAGAAAGGGAGAGTGAAATGTCATAGGTCACATACTAGAGATAATAATAATTCTAAATATCTCTCTTTTGCTATAGGGACTATTATTTATAACATTTATAGGGAAATTTTAAAATTCAAAATTCACCCCAAAATGGGTATGGGTAAAAGCATCGATATCATTTCTATTCGTGGAATTATAAGGTCTATGTTATATTAAATTTTGGAAGGTTTGGAGCTATTTGGGAGTTAAATCACCATAAATACCTCCACAAATGGCTTAGTCCTCTTTTTATAGGTATTATTGATACCTCCAACTTCCACTATGGAGATATGAATTTGGGTGGATGTATCCAAATATGAAGCTCTATGCAAGTTTTTATGGACTTATGCCTCTTCAACCTTTGACCTATCTTGATGATTCACCCTCCTTCATATTAACTCAATGAGATTTAGTATTGGCTTGGCCTGGAACCTCCCATTTGATGTTCTTTTTTCTCCAATGACATTCTTCCCTATAATTTTAGTTAGCCATTAGTCTTGTGGATATTGCTTCTAATACTCCCTTGTTTTTCCTAATAATTGTTTTTTGAAGACACCCCTACGTGGGCTTCCATCGAATCCTATTTAATAGAATTTGTTTTGGTCCCTAGTGGCTTTTCATGCTCTTATTGCCATTCCCACATTCGAGTCTATAGGGATATATATGAGGACCAATAAGGTCTTTTGGACTCATGGAGTCCTTACTTGACTCATCTATTTCTCATTATTTTCCTCTAACACCCTTGGATTTCCCCTTATGGGTGTGTTGCTCATGCCATTGAGCAACTCTTATTGGGTATATGGAGTGCTACAACCCAATTATTAGAGGAGGATGACTTGATTTTGGGGCATTTCTACTATTTGGTTAGGTCAATCCCAATAAACCAAGCTCTTGGAGGCCTCATCAGCAAGGGAACCCTTTCAGTCACCATTGGGAAGGTTCAAGGATTCCTCTTGATGATGGAATGGGCTCTAGACACTAGGAAAAAGGCTAAAATTCTTTACTAGCTTGATCCAAGTGAATGGCTTTACCTCAAGATGATGGGAGTTTAGAGCATGCTCTTAGAATTTAATGTAGATTGTTCTTAGTTGGTGTATTCTTCAAATTAGCTACTTGATATGTGGATAGAGCTTCGAGGCACCTCATCTAATCCTTTTTGGTGTTTGGTTTACTTGAATTTTCCATGTGATGAGAGTTTACCCCAGATTTCACTACACTTCCATATTCTATAAATCTATTTTCTCAAATTCAAAGTCCTTGGCCAAAACCTATTAAAATTATTAATGATTAACTTACCTTTGAGAAACGAGGACTGACGCTCTGTGAGGTGCTACCTAACCTCTACTCCTATGGATGATTCTAAGAATTTAGTTATAAATTGATCCATGGTAAGGACACTATAACTCAATATCTAATAAAATTTACTAGTATATCCTATAATAATTATACTGTTTGAAAATAAACCTACAATAATTTATATGCAAAACATCAAATATAATGAAGGGATAAATGAAACTTAGTTAGAAATATTCTATGTCCATACTTAATGTCCTGTATTGATGATGCCCTAGAATTTCATTGCTCCTCCCATTATTTGAACCATGGTTGATAGATATCTACAATTTCATTTTCCCATGACTTAAAAAATCGTCATTACCCTTATTCTAGATGAATAACTTCATAGGTTTATATCTCTGTCAATATTGCTTAGATTCCTTCATATAACTACTCATTTTAAAACTCTTCAAATTCCACACAAATTGATGCATGAATCATTCGAATTAAACAATCCTTTACAAAAATATGGCTCTTGAAAGATGAGATTTTTTTCTAAAATTGTCTTAATGTTACCTTTGTTTCACACACTTGGTTTTATATGGACATATCTCCCTCAATATTATTTGGATTCTTTTGTATAAACACTCATTTCAAAACTCTTCAAATTATATACAAAATGACAAAAAATTGTTTGAATCCAACAACACTATACAAAAGTATCACTCTTAAAAAAAAGTTTTTTCAGGAAAATTACTTTAATTACTACCAAAACAACACGTTTCTTATTTTTAAATTACTGAGATTTCATGTCTTTCCAATACTTGTCTCTTAATATCTGTATATATAGATATAAATAGATAGGCGTACCACACTTCGACCTTACAATCCCTCTTATATTGAAAAGCATCTCGCCCTCATAGCCGACATACTAACAATTGTGATCTCTTTAGTATATAGTAAATAATATGTTTGTAGTCGAAAGATAATAGTTCGAGGAAGCCTATGAAAAAATGGAATTTGTGAAATTGTATCATAACTCCTGTGTAAATATTTAAATCCAATAAGAATAATTATATGTTGATGTAAAAATTTATAAAGAACTACTCTGGTGTGCATAATGAATGAAATCTTGCAGTTTACTGTAAATTTGTCTTCAAAAACTAAATTGCTTTTCTTCGATGTGGGATTTATAATTTCGCCATTCTGCAGATGTGATTGAGAAACTTCTAAATAAACGACCTCAACTTGCAACTCATGCAGATAATTATTCTAAAACTCCATTACACATTGCTGGACTATCTGCAGTAGCGGTATCACCCCGTGCATTGCTAAGCAGAGAAGTTCTATATAGACGATCTGGGCAGATTGCCAAAATGCTTCTGAATGCAGATAATTCGTTGTGTTATAGAGTGGATGAGAACAAACAGACCGCACTTCATATCGCAGCCAAAGGTGGGAATAAGTTTTTATTGAAAGAAATATTAAATCACAGTAAGGACTGTATAGAAGTGTTAGACAAGGATGGTAAAAGTGCTTTACACTTGGTGGTGGAAAATGCACCACAGATATACAACAAGGTTGGGAGAGACTTGGAAACTATAATATCTTCTGTAATGCTCCCAAGATTGATTAACTTTGTTGACAATAGTGGTAAAACGGCATTAGACGTAGCTCTTGAGAAAGGAGAGAAAGACCCTCCACTTTATGCGGCAGTGAGTGATTTTAATTATATACTGTATTCAATACATTGTTTTAGTAATTCTTTGATTTGTTAGTTAATAAGTGTATTTCTTAATTATTCACGTTGTTACAGATCATGCTTTCTATGGAAAAACTAGGTACAACTAGAACAATGACACAGGAAATACAAGTCTCACCAAAACCAAAATGGAAAGCCGAGACAATATCAATCTGTGCATCGTTAATTTCAACCGTGGCTTTCGCAGCCGCTTTCACTCTGCCTGGAGATGTTGGATCCGACTCTCCTACAAATGAGCTGCCGACTGCTAATCTGATTGACGTTTCACTATTCAAGGCGTTTGTAATATTTGACGTTCTGGCATTCGTTTATTCCAATTCATCGGCACTTCTACTAATCTTTGCACAGGAGCGCAGCCAAACGGAAGATGAATTTACTACTCAGCGAAGTATGAATGGACTAAGGGTAGCAGTGGTATCACTGGCATTGACATTGGGAGCAGCCATACATTTGGTTGTGGCACGCAAGTGTCCATGGTTGGCTGTGCTGGTGTGGGTTATGGTTCTCAGTCTTCCTGTGCGTGTCACTCAGCTCGGTATTCGTGCAAGGTTCTTAGTATTCGATGAACCTGAAAATTTTGTTGTTGTGTTTACGAGGAGTTTGCTCATAGTTGTAGTGGCTGCTCTTTGGAGCCTAATTTGGATGCCGTATGTATTGTTGGTAGGTGTAAGTCTAGCCATGGCCCCTTTTCCTTGTTTGAACAGGCCAAGAAATGTCCTCCGCCTAATCCTGACATGGGCTCGAAACAACGTTGAAGTTTAATACCCAGTTAGAAATGAAAAGCCGCTTTAAGTTGATACAGCCTTTGAGATAAACGACGGACCTCTTTTTTTAAATATAAGAATAGGAGGTTAATATTCTCATAAAAGTAGTTATTATATTTGCAGTGTATGGTAATCAGATTACAGTTAAATAATTATTTATTGGACAAAATATTTTTTTATGAAATATGTTTTATATAATTTAGTTTCTTACACAAAAATATTATATTTGTTAGTTTTATAATAAATTATTAAAATAAATAATAACATAAAACATATTTTAATTAAAATTAAAATTTTAAAAAAATTATAATTATTTTCAAAATAAAAAGAAATATTATTGTTGTCAACAAAGGATGAGAGTCTGCTGTAAATATGGGTCTTAATAGAATAAGGGTGTTCAAGGTATTATTTGTTTTCATATTTCAATTTAGTAAATAGTATGACATAAATGTGAATAGTTAAGGTTTTTTATAAGGGGATTAGAAGAATTATTTTTTTTCACATTTAATGTTAGTAAATAATTGTTTAAGCTTGCAAAACTTAAAATTACTATTTACATGCATTCAAATGGAGTCTAATTAATAATTTTTGAATGTAGTTCTCATGTCCTATACTTTCTAATGGATAGGTATGTTATGTGTAATGTATTTGTTAAGGGTATTCTAGTTTTAAAAAATGTATTAAGAACCCAATAGAGCAAATATAGAAAAAATCATTAAGCTATCTCGTTATATAGTTAGTGATGAAATCAAAGAGGCTTTGATGATATAAGTAACTATGGAGGAGCTACAAATAATAGTTAAATCCTCTCAAAAAGGGAAGAGTCTAGGACTAGATGGCTGGTCCATTGACTTTTATGTGGGTTTTTATGAGCTGATGGAAGAAGACTTGTTAAAGGTGGTTGAGGAATCAAGGATTTCTAAGTAGGTACTATGGTCTATAAATACACTTTTTTAAAATTTATTTCGAAGAAGGATAACCCAAAATCCTTTGAGGAGTATAGTCCTATATCCTTGTGTAATAATCTCATAAAATCATCTCCAAGATTATTGCTAGGAGAATAAAACAATATTTTCAAACAACTTATCAAAAGAATATTTTAGATTCTTGAGTAAAAGATAAATCCATGAAGCTATTGTGTTGCTTAAGAAGTATTTCATTCAATAAAATCATGGAAGAAACAAGCAATGATAATCAAATTTTATTTGACAAAAGCTTTTGATAGGGTAATTTGGTTGTACATAAGACTTATTTTAATTCAACTTGGGTGTAGTGTGTCCTTTGTAAATTGGGTAATGGGATGTATCAATTATACTTCCTTTGCTATTTTAATTAATGGGTTAGCTTCTAGTTTCTTCAAGGATTCTCCCTATCATGTTATTGGTCAAATATCTGCATAATTATACAATCATACGTTTGTGCACCCTAGACATGACTAATATTGAAAGGCCAAAGAAAAGGAATGTCCTCCATGCCAATCTCCAGAGAGGGCTAGATTCCTTACTAAATCCTACACTGGTTTAAGACTAGAATTGAAGGAAAGAAATTAGAAATGATAAAAAGAGATAGGAAATATGGCCACGGGCTGAATTTGTAGGATTGAGGATAAACTAGCAGCAGGAATTCCACCAAAGCATTAAAGTAGCATGTAATAAAAGAAGGTAGCAGGATTTACTTACAACCTTGTAGAGATAATCTTTATGATCACATTCTAGGACTCACTCCCTCACCAGCAATGTTCAAATTTATATGCAGAATTCAAACTTAACAATAGATAATGAATATGAGCATAAAATAGAAATGCATAAAATAGAAGAAAAATACACACAAGATCACTTGCAAATTCAGAAGCCAAGTATCTTCTATTGATGCAAGGAACTTGAACAATTTTTTTACAAAATGTTTAACCTCATTTTACAATGAAAATTGATTAGTATATATAGAGGATTTCGCCTCTTTCATTAAATACATATAGAGAAAAAATGTATATAGATAAGGAACCACAACAAGAAAATTTATTCTTAAAAATACTAAACATTCATGCTTTTGGGACAACGATCCAATTTTTAAGGAAATTCCTCTAGTGAAAGCAACATTTTTAGGTGTCGATGCATGGAAAAGTGTAAGGCTTGGTCATTGACTAGATATGTTTGTCATCCTTAAAAATACGCTTCTACTTGGAAATCATGAAAATTGCCTTGCACTTTTAATACTGCAGCTCCTTTTGATTGAGATTCACAACTTGAGTCACTATTTACCACAAACATTTAATGTTTTCCATTTGCCTATTTCAGGCACTCTCAAAAAATATTTGATGTCATTGATAGAAAAATTTACCCGAACTTAAACATAAGCGAACGCACATCTACCCTTTCAATCATGTTCATTGGTGGAGAGGGCGCCTTTATTGATTCAATAGACTCTATGTATTCCCCAATCACAACAACAATCATCCTTTTACCTTAGGGTGAAAGTGCCTCTAATAGCTACCTCATTTCCTTTAACATCTATGTTCACCCCCAAAAGAGGTGAAAGGGATTATCACATTCATCTTGGGGTAAACATAGAGTTGACCATTCAAAATCACTTCAACCTTCTTGAATTTTGCCCACTTTTCCATCCATAGCGCATTCACGCCAAGGAGAGGCGAATGGGGCTTTCGCCCCTCAATCGGGGTGAACACGTTGTTGAATTTTCAACACTTAGTTCTCAAAAGATGTTCATCCTACTTGGGGCGAACGAAGCTTTCACCCCATATTTGGGATGAACGCACCCTTTCATTTGAAAGCTACCAACTTTGGTGCTCAATTCATTACAATTTAAAACGCTTCAAAATACTTTCATCGAATATGTCTTCATTTAACCCAAGGCATCAGTCAAGCATGCTTCTTCAACTTTTTAGAGATATTTGCCCTGAAATGGGGCAAACGAAGCTTTCGCCCCAACTTTGGGGTGAATGCAATTTTTACATTTTGACTTTAGGTGGCTTCAAAACTTATCAACTCTTTGAAACTTTATTGTTTAATTTCTTCTTTTGCCCCAACGAGGGACGCAAAGGACTTTCACCCCTCGATTGGGGCGAATGTGTTTGAAGAAGACTATCATTCACCCTTTTCCTTTACGTTCACCCTGAAGTGAGGTGAACGAGCCTTTCACCCCATGTTTGAGGTGAATGCAATTTTCCTTTTCGATGAAGCTCCCATAATTTACACACTTAATTTTTTAGCACCATTTTCTGCAACTTTGATGGGCAATTTTTACAGAAGCAACCAATCAATTCTCCCAGCCATTTTTTCCTTAAAACATCCATTATTTCCAAGCCAAAAGAGGATGCATGAAAACAAAGAAGGAAAAATAAAATATAAACTGTAACATATTATATCAGTCAAAATATTGCATCATAATATCAATATATTTTATCGTATTACAATAAAAAATCCATCAAAAATATTTTAATGTGGCATATTACAAAATTGCCAACATTTTTGGCGACTCACAGGGTATCCAACTCATATGGATGCAAGCGATCCCAGGCCTTTATCCATTGGGCTTCTAATGAGTCTTCTTACCAGTGGCTTTGGTTGGCACTTTTGATGAAGATGATTTTACTTGTGTCTATTCCTCTGCTTTCTCAGCAGCTTCAACCTCTACTTCTATTCGAAGTAATTCTGCTCGTTCTGCTTCTTTCGTTGCTTTTTCTATCATGATATTCTTTGCTGTGGCTCATTCCTCCTATTCCTTGAGGCTTTCAGAGGTTACCTCATAGAATGTGACTACCTACTCCCAAGCATATGTAGTAAATAAGCAAGGAGTACTCAAAGACTCATACACATACCATAGGTTTTGGACATCCTCTAGACTAAGGTGCTTTGCTCGTTGGGCTAAATCAAACAACACCAAATCCTTGTAGGTGAACTTCTACATAAGCGGTAACACTTGTGATTTTGTGATGGGCTCCTCCCATGTATCAATATCCGAGGTGTCCTCCACAAACTTTTTCCAGGTTGCTTCCAATTTTTCTTTCGTAGAGGTTCACCCCAATCATTAGTAAAAACTAGAAAACCCATATCAATGAGAGCATCAAAATGGATCATGGAAATAGTATGCTCCTACTCTATGTCATTGAGGATCTTCTTGCCCTCTCTCACTAGGTCCATTCTCTAAAAATAACTGTGCAATGTAACCTTTGCAGCAGACCAAGCATGATTCATTTCGCTCAAGGGGTGAATATGCATACTGGAATTAGCTAGAGCTTGGATTTTTACAACCATCTCCATGTAGGGTTCCAGCATATCCTCGGTATTATCTATCAATTGTTGTCCCATATAAATCTATATTTGGGCTACCCACAAATAGTGCAAAACCTGGACTGCTTGTGCTGCCAACTTTTCACAATTTTGAGTCGAGCGAAGGTAAGCCTCTTTGATTGTCTTTGAGGAGAAGCCCACAACCTATGTAGCATTTTCAACCAGTTGATTTTGTATGGCCTCTAGTTGCATTATGAGTGCTTGCATATCTATTCTTGTTGTGTCTCTTTATTTTAAGTGCACTCCTACCTATTGGCGTAAGTATTCCTTCTTCATGGTTGTCTTCTCCTCTCATGCTCTACTTGTAGCCAAGGCATTTTTGAGTTCTATAATTTTATTTTCATTATTAAAATATCTCTACTTATAATATTCACCATGCAAGTATACCAAACTCATATCAACCTGTATATTACCCATTTTCTTAGTGGGATCAATCCTGGTTAGGTCCTCTATTATGGTCCTCCAAACGTAATCACTCGATATCATTTCTCCTTGTGGCTTCTAAATTAGGGGAGTGATTTTGGTTGTGTGAGCCTCCATGGAAATAGGATAAAAAACAACCTTGTTGAGCGGTTGCGCTAGAGCCAATGCTTCTTTATGTATGTGACTCTTCAACCACAATGATGAATTGAGGTGCGCCCGATTGATTTTCTCTGCATTAGGCTATTTAGGTGCCACCTGAACTTTAGGTAGTACTTGAAACTCCTAAAATGGTGTGAAAGATATCAAAACTTGTGAGTGGTTGGGCTCAAAGGAAGCGAAAGAGATGGCTAGAAGGGGAGGGATCAAAATGGTAGAATGAGTGGGGGAACCAGTTTAAGCTACAATTATGCTCACTCTGGGAGGAGCTTGTGTACTTACAACCTCGATGAAAGTGGTGGTGGCAATGGAAGGGGAAGGGTACAAAAATTGGTTTAGCCCTAATGCAAACGAACTGAAAGAAAGGGAGGTTGAAGAAAGGGGAAGAGAAGGAGCAATAGTGACTTGGGAAAGGAAAGAAGAAGGGAGTGAAATGGACATGGAGGGTATACCAAAAGGGGGAGAGACTAATGCAGGAATATATGGAAATAAACTGATAGTCACTACATGCCCTGAAGAAGAAGGATGGGGAAAGGAAGACATACCTTCGGGTGCAAGCACCGTGTGTTCCAGTGATGGAAGTAGTTGTGAGATAATTTCTTCCTATTGCTCCTCCACTTCCTCCTCAATGTTAATGACATTCATCTTAGGGCTCTTCGTCTATTGATCCTCCTCCTGTTCATGAATTATTGGAAATATTTGTGTGACCATCATCAAAGCATCTATCACCAGCGGAGAGGAAATAACAATCATCAAAACAACTCAAACTATGGGAACTGTAACAATCAAAACTGTAGTGGTAGAGGAGGTAGTAGCACTAGTTCTTGGATTTTTTGTAGCTTTTAGAAATGGGAGCACATCTCGGATAGTTTTCTTCTCTATCAAAGGTGCCTCCTCAACTTTACACTTCATCCACTATGACCTTCATTGAAACACATACTATTTTTCCTCCTCCTCGAGGGTCTCCTCTTCAACTGTCAGGTGCTCTCCCTTTGCCTCACTTTCACTGCTATCAGAATGTTAAAAACTTTGGGGCAAGATCTTGGTAAAAGTGATGGGTTGATAGGCGTTAACAAACTCATCATAGGTATCTCAAAATGCCTCATTCATCTTCAACCCAAAAGGTGAAGTAATTTTCTCTCTATAAACCCACATTATCCACTAGTTCATATTTTTTTCCTTGTTCCACAGGGGCTAGATTTATTTTACCTAACTAAATAGTCCAGATAGAGGAATATGATTTTTGTACCTTGTCAGATTATACTCTATCTCTTGTTTGTAACAATCATGTCAAGGTGATAGCAACATCATATTTTTAACATGCCACTCCAAGTCAGGTCCATCAAAATTATTACACCTCTTCTGTATGTCAAGTCATGGATAACAATGAAATATCTTAGCCTTAATTATTTCTATAAATTTTCCCAATGGGTCATACCTCCACCGTTGTAGCAATTCTATCAAACCCAGGTCTTGAAGTGTCACCATGAGTAGCCTATTCTACCCGAAACTTGAAAGGCATATTGCAAGTCATCCTCTTATCGTACCCTGCTCCATACACATCATTAGCATAGTTTGTTTGGCGCACCACCTCCATGGCAAAAATGTGTTTGCTGGTAAAGTATGGGAGCAGGAATTGCTTTCCTATGAATCCATAGATCCTTATGATCATACCTTAAGTCAAAAAAAATATGTCACCTTTTTCATCCGGAGCAATCGCTTCTCTCATCTCCCATGGCACTCTTTCACATGCACCACAAAGCAACTCTATTGCAAGCCCTAAAAACAAATGGTTAAAACTATAAAATGACTCCCTTCTTGATAGATCACAAGTCCACATATACACTAGAAGAAACTCATCTCTCTCATCCATTTTCCTTACGGTGATAAATTAAAAATGTTGATGTAGATGGAAGAAGAAATATCAGACCAAAACTAAGGTGTTCTTGAATAATTTTTCCTCTCCAGTATGTAACCTCTCTAGCTTGAAATGTAGTTTCTAAGATATATTATTAGCCCAATCGAAGTAAATCAGATTGGTGCCTTGCTTCATAGATGACAGAGCGTAAAACTCTCCTTGGCATATACACTACACTAGGACCACTTACCACTTATGAACTATGGAATCTATCGGTAAACCAACAACCCACGCTAACATTGAGTAAATATCTAGGATTTTGAACTTTGTGAGCGACTTTGGTAAGTTCAACAATTTCCCAAGTTGTGGTTCTTTAATTAATTACGTCTCCATGAATCAACACATCATCGCAATAGGTACATATCTATCCTTATGCTCATTGGTATGTAGCTTCTTTCTAATCACATATGAGGGAGGTTTCAACCCACATGAAAATGCTTCCTGTACTTCATCAATAGAAATAGAAAATATTGCTTCTTTGTTTGCCTTCTGCACCATCCTGGTAACCAGGTTGTAAAATCAAGCAATTATCTTCACCAGCTCCAAACAAGGGTGTTCGGGCATACACAAATACCATGATAACTACACATGGAATGACATAGTTAAAGGGCTTTCCACTGTTAATCCTTGCATTACAATGAATTCCACATCCTTCCATAGTTTCTCCACACCTTTGTTGGTAATCACATAGTCTCCAAATTTTATCATAGTGTCAGTGTATGGGTCCAAGTCTACATTTTCATTCCTTTGAGCTTTCTTAGATTTTGACCCATCTTCTTTCTTTCTAGAATTCTTGGGATCTATAGCCTCTTTACTTCTTTTTCCCATTATATCTCTTCGATGAATATCCTGAATTTTCTTCTGTAATCTCTACAACAAAAGCTTTCAAAAACACAGTGGCAATAAAAATTTAAAAATTAAACTATGAAGCTTTTACCTGTTTCTTTATATAGAGTGCCACTCTAACCACTGTAGTAAATACCAAAATTCCCTTGGGCAATTTTGAAAGAATGTGCACTTTGTTTCATTTGCCAGGCACTATTCTCAATGTTCTAATGGTATCAACTGTTATTCACTGCAAGATTGTCATTGGAAAGTGTGCCCTTCTTACCACATGGTTTTGTCAAAAAAATGTACCCTAACTATTTAAGCTTCCTTGGGATAATAACCCTACCACCTGTGAACCAATAAATGCTTCTTCTTTCGATAGCGTGAGATTTTTCTCCTCGAAACCCTCAAATCTCCTTCCAACACAAATTCGGGCACACGTTTAAAATTAAATACCTCAAAAATATGCCTTAGATTGCATGCATGCTTCTCAAGATTTGCTACGCATTAGAAAGCAAAATTGCTCCAATAGAATGCTTTTAAAAATCTTATTATGCTTACGAATTCTGAGAAAAACAATGGGGGTGAAAGTGTCTTTGAGGCGCACTTGTCTTCTTTTCCTTTCACTCTGAAAATACCCTTGACCTATTTGATTGTAATTCCATGGCAAATGTCCTTATTTTAAAACAACTTCGGCCTTTCTTTTTTGCCTAAATTTGGAAAAAGCATGATTTTCTTTTAAAAAATTCAATTTTTTGTTATTTTAGGGCCTTTTCATTTTTTGGATTTTTCTTTCTTTTAAATTTTCCCCACATTTTAACGCAATTCTCCCAATAAACTTGCACATGCACATTTCCTTAAAAAACAATACTTTCGTTCCATGTGCCTATGGTCGTCTTCCATTTCTTTTGAAAATTTTGGCATGCATCTCAGACGAAAGAATATGAATTGGCATTTTTTTTATATTATCGCCCCTAGTGAAATGCGAACGGGAGTTTCACCCCTCATTATGGGTGAAAACCCCTTCATCTCCTCTCTTTTTATCATATTGGTGTTTCTTATAACCTGGAAAATTCATCTGCCTCCTCTTGTAGGCAAATGGGGCTTTTGCTCCTTTGGTCCAATGAAAGTATTGTTGACCATTTTGACTTTATTTTTTACCTTCTTATTGTAATGACTATTACTCACGAGCTTCGGAATTTTTTCATTCTAGGAAGTGGTTGCCCTAGTAGAAAGTGAACAAGACTTTTGCCCTTTCTCTGAGGCTAAAACGCTCTCAATTAATCATTTTCCATAGTCGTAAAGTTGAGCTCCATTTTTTATTTTCTGATTTACTCCCTCCTTCTCAATATTGACATCTTGCTTCTCACAACATATCAACCTATTAGAGCTTTCAAAACCTCTGTATTTCTCACAACTTCTTGTTTGTAGTATAATAATTAATTGTTCCCGAAATCATAATATGTCTTCATTGAACCATTTTGGGGTGAACCCGATTTTGTAATAGAGATGAAGCATATATATTTTTCTCTTTTTTTAATATATTAAATAGTATCAAATAAAAATTGCTTGCAAAATAAAAATATGAACATATTTACAAATTGGTAACTCTTGAATTTATCATTGAACATAGGCCTTTAGATGAAGACCATTTACCGAAATTGGAAGATCCTAGTCATCCATATCTCTAAGATGATAGGCATTTGCCAAATTCACTGTAGAGATCTGAAATGGTCCTTCCTATATCACATCAAACTTGTGGTGCTTCCCTAGGTTAGCTTTGTTCTCGTTCCATTTGAGGATAAAATCTCCCACCTAGAACCTGCGCTATGTTGTCTTTTTTCCAAACCATTTTTGCATCATTTTAGTGTATTCAATGAAGGCTTGATATGCCTTTTCTCTTTCTTCCTCCAACTATAATAATTGAGCCAACCTTGCACTCATCGGATCATACTCATCATCTTCATCTTTGAACAACTACAAGGTTTGAAGAATAGGTAGCTCAATGTGAGTAGGCATAACTGCTTATTTTCCATAAATGAGGGAGTAAGGAGAGGATTTAATAGACTTCTTCACTGATATTCGATATGCCCACAAAGCCTGATTCAACAATAAGTGCCAACTCCTTTTGTTGTTTCCAAGTGTCCTTTTTAAGATTTGTAGTAAGTTTTTGTTTGTAGATTTGGCCAACCCATTTCCTTATGGATAATAGTTAGAAGATGTCTTGAGATAGATCCCATATTTTCTTGCAAATTTAGTGATATTTACCCCAATAAATGGAGTCCCATTATCCGTTATAATAGCATCTAGAACACCGAAATGGGTGATCAATCCTTCAAGGAAAGAGATGACCGTAGCTTGATCTACTTTTTTGGTAGGGATGGCCTCTACCCACCTAGTGAAATAATCTATTGTAGTTAGGATGTATTTATGCTCAGCTAATGAGTGAGGGTCTATGAATCCAATGAAGTACAAACCCCATTATTGAAATGGTGCTTCCACTTGAATTGGATGTAGGGGCAATGATCCTTTCCTGGTCCTGCCAACATACCACTAACAACTATCATAGTTTTGGCTCACCTTATGTGCATCAAAAAAATGGTAGGCCAAAAGTAACCAACTCTAATGATCTTCAAGGCCATAGGCCTTCCTGCATAATGGCCACTAGATAGACCAAAATGAAACTCTTCCAATATTTTTTCCTTTTTTGACCCCTTCACACACCTAAGGAGCACTCTGTCTATATTATTATGGAACAATCCACTTGGCAATAAGATATATTTAAGTTCTTGTAGCCTGAATCGTCAACATTATGAAGCATCAATATGTGATGGGTATTTCCCTGAGGTAAAGAATTTGACAAGGTCCTTTGTCTAGTCACGATTGCTTATAGCACGATTTGCACAAATGCTTTTGCTGATATCCTCATTATGTATTGGAGCCAATGATTTGAATGTTGCACTTTTGGCTAGTTTCTCGAAAAGAGCTCATCCATGGATAAGCTTTGTTGGTCTAATATCCACATCATATTCTTGAATCTTTGAGACCCAACCCACTCTTTTGTCTCCTAAATCCCATTGAAGAATGAAGTTTCTGACATCTAGGATAAATGATTGTTTTGCTTTGTGAGATGAAATGCTAGAATTTATTTAGGGATTTCATCACTGCATACACCTATTTTTCAATAAAATTATACTTCTCCTGATGTGGTGTGATAACTTGGCTCAAAAATATAATTGAATTTTCATCTTCGTCTTCTTGTTTCTATGTGAGAATAGAAGCATAACTCTCTTGTTCACCTACTGCATAGAGAATGAAGTATTTTGAATAATCCAAGTTTAATTAATACTAATGCTTGAGTGATTATGTAGACACCAAAATAGCACCAATCTGATTATGTGGATGACAAGCACTGATCGAATTGGCATACATAGCCCCTAGGGCAGCCCCTAGAGGTTAAACAGTGGTCCTAACCACTCCCAAAGTAGTTTTGGAAGGTCAAAGGTCAATTTGGCACCTTTCAAGCACTCTATCCCTACTCATTCCACCCTGGGATGATTACAATGCTATTCGCCCCACCCCGGGATGATTAGCAGCATTCGCTCTAGGGTGGGGTGAATAGCAAGTTTGATGGGAAAAAGGTCAAACCTTGATAAATGGCAGCTCAGATCCACCACTCAACTCCACCTTCAATGCATGGGAGTGCGAGTGAGAATTTTTGAGCTCAAAGAGGCAGTCATAGAGGCAGTCATGGAGCCCTTAATCAGGGAGGAATATTCTCTCCCCTGGGAAGGCATGATGGCCAAGTGGCGCCCCTGCATGCTCATTCACAAGAGACCCTCATGTCTATAAAATGGTGAGTCTTCTCACCCAAAAATGAGGATAGAGTAGGAGCATTTGGAGCAATGGAGTGCTGCCGAATTACATCCTCACCCCTCACTTGTGCTTCTTACATCCTTGATCTCTCTTTTGGAAGGGAGGTTATTGGGTGAACATTGGAAGCACAATATGGACCCAAAACCTAAATATTTTGCCACAATACCCCACCCAATTTGTTGACACAACTCCCTAGGAGGTTTTGGACCCATCCCAAGTGGATTGGTGTCAAAACCAAGCCCCAAACGGTGGGCGTCCTGCCCCGGCGTGCCCCCCGCACTGTTGCAGTCCTAATCGCCCCACCCCGGAGCGATTAGAAATATGTAGCATATTTCTTCACTATTTATTTTGCATCTTATTTTATGTCATTCATATATGCTTCCATTCAAATTTCATGCCATTCTGATGAGTTTTGACTGTGTTTTCATTGTTTTTTGCTTTCACTAACATACAGGGAGCATCTTCAGATATAGGGCGATCGGGGCTGAATCTGCAAAATCCGACCTTTTGGGTCATCTCAAAATGCCCCATTTTTTCTAACCCCAACTTTGCAGGTGTTTTGGAGGCATCTGTATGGGACATTTAGGAGGTTGACTTTTGACATTTTATGACAGTCCTAATCGTCCCACCCGGAGTGATTAGAAATATACAATAGATTTCTCAATTGTTCCTTTTGTAGTGTGTTCATGATGGTGTTTTCATGCTTCTATCAAAATTTCATCTTATTTTGACATGTTTTGATTACCGTTTTAATTATTTCATGCATGCATTAACCGGAGGCCTTGGGGATTGCATGTTTCCCTCCATCCGTAGGTGCTATTAATCATTTGCTATTTCTTTGAATGTAGGATATCAACACTAGGAGGGGTAGCAAGGAACTACAGATGCATTCATGCAAGTGGCAGTGACGTTTGGCCCACCCATTTCAAATGTGGGCACGCGGAAGATCCCGAAGGGAAGCGTACCATCCATGGTGTAACAAAACTATATCTAACGCTCCTAGCCCCTGAAAAGGGAGGAGACGTATTGTAACCTGATCTCAAAGCAAAATTAATAAAAAAATGGCTGCACTTTACATTTGCTTTATATCTCATTTCAATTCGTTTGTTTTCCCCTTTTCATGCACTTTAGTCCTTTCTTCATTCGTAGGACCTAGCGTTACATTTGCTTTTGTTTGCATCACACCTGGTACGTCATTGCTTCCGTATCCTCAGTGCTTTCAGTGGCGATCATGGTGGGACACTGTCCCCTGATTTTGGGATCAAATTTCTGATCAAAATTTTGTGTTTTTTGCTTTTAGGTGTTAATCCTTCAAGCATTCGGACTACACTCGTGCCACCTGGCATGAATACAAGCGGAATTCATGCCACCTTGGGATGAATAAGGCATTCATCCCACCCTGTGATGAATATAGATCTGCTATTCATCCCACCCCAGGACGATTAGCTCTCTATGTATTTTTTGAGCAGAAACTCAGGGGCATCCGGTTTGGGCAGAGAAGAGGTAGGTTTTCCGAACACCTCTCTATAATTTTTTCTCTTTGTTTCTATGATTTTTTTGTTTCTTTGCTTGCATAGAAAATTTTACTGCATGTTTTCTTTCTTTGTGCAAGTAAAAAGAACCCCACACACCACGTGATAATATAAACATCAAGGAGTTGGTCGTAAAACCCCAACACTTGATCAAGACCAACGGTGGATTTCATCACCACCTTGGCTTGAATTTTGCATACATAACCCCGATCGCTACTGTTGCTAGACGTAAATCCTGATGAAAGATGACCAAGTGTATCTGGGGTGATTCCCAGTGCATGAGGATAAGTCTTCTATGGTAGGTGTCAAAAATAGAGTGATTCCCATTCCATACCGCCTATGTTCCACGTATTGTTCTTCTCTCGCGTACCAATAGTTTCCCTCACGTAAGGGCGGGTATATTGAGAGGTTTGGTATAATGGCCTGGCAGTGGTATATTGAAGGGGTGACCATTTTGGGAGACATAAGAGCCCTCATATTGCATGTACAACAAAATTTTCTTTACAAGGCTTTCAAAACAAAAATCAAAACACACTGAACCAGATTTAGGGCACACTTTTAATCCATAAACGAGATAATCACTTCTTTATTTGTGTGGCTCCCTTTTTGTTTAGTGTAGCATAAAAAAATCATAAAGAAGATAAAAACATACACATCTTTTAGAGAAACACCACCATGGTGTACACCCGTAGCCAAGCCCAATCACGGGCAAAAGCTACGAAAAGTGTACAAGGAGGCACAAGTCACCTCCGTTATAGCCCCAAGGACTTGGTCATACCACCTTGGTGGCCTGACCCACAAAATAGTCCACATCATACCATGACGGAACAGGACTATAGAGGCACCCCTTCGAGGGGCACTCCCATTCAACATAGACCCTTTCAGGAGGAGTCCTTACACGTGGCACTCAACATAGACGGAAGGGCTCCCTTAGACACTTGTTATGAGTGGCCACCGTGCAATGAAGTGCTAGAACAACATAGGGTCCATAAGGAGGGGCCACATGATTACATCATCCCTCCTCTACCCCTTATTACTATAAGAAACAATAGGCCAAATCCAGAGCGCAAGGCTCTTCAGATAGGGCGAGCCAACTCTGCCCGCCCCTTTCACATATACGAAAGGGAGCATGAGGAAAACCACTACATTCCTCAAGAGCAATACATAGTGTGGGAGCAATGTGCCTCCACACCTACTATTTATTAGGATCACCTACTGAGGCCAGAGCCTCGGGTGAATGCCGCTAACCTCGATAGAGGGAAGCGACCTATAGAGATCTTGGATCACCATGATCAAGATAGATATGTAGGGGAGGCATCTAGGCCTCCTAGACTTAGGACGATGAAACAAATCGACTTGGCATTTGCCAAACATGCCACCCACCAAGCACAACTCATGCAGCTTGGGCAAGATCAATAATAGTTAGAGCAATTGTATCATCTTAAAAAAGAGTGCATTCAGTGCCAGATGGATGAGTTGCTCCAGGACACTATGCAGGCGAGGACTCTAACCCCTCACATGCATAAGACAAAACTTTATGAGAGGCACAACCCCTTGGTGCGAGACAGGTCTCCATGACCTTATCAAGCGTTGCCCCCAACACCCCCTAGACTTGAGTGGGAGGCCACTCCTAGAACCAATGATGGGTGCCTTCCTCGGGCACCCACCCATGTTTATAGGCCATGCCCAGAAACTCCTCAAGAAGCCTCTGAGGAATTTGAGTAAGAAGAAGAGCGGGCTGAAATGCCCTACCAAGGTAGGGGGGTGCTATCCGGCTACCCCTCCATAGGCCTCAAGTTCCTCGAAATCCACAATGGGAACAAACCAAGGAGGAGGAGATCAAATCCTCCGATGCATACAAAGCACTGCTAGAGCGCTTAGAGTCTATAGAGACCAAGATTTTGGGGCCCCAAAAGCCCAACTTACGTGAGGCTCCTCTCGAAGACGATCAACCTCTGACCGTAGAGCTACCCGATGATGGGGTCTTCCATGTCTCAAAATTACCAGATTTTGATGAGCCTGAGTCACAGGCCGACATAACCCTATTCTTTGATGGTTCTAAATGTGAGCAAGGGGGTGGCACGGGAATCGTATTCTTCACACCGCAAGGGGCTCCAATGCCTCTATCATTTAAACTTGATTTCTCATGCACCAATAACAATGTCGAATATGAAGCCTTGCTCATAGGTCTTCAGACAGCCATCACCATGAACATCAAACACTTGAACATCTTTGGTGATTCGTTGTTAATTGTCAACCAAGTGAAAGGGGTATTCCAATGCAAATGCCCAGTTCTATAGGCCTACAAAGCCCTTGTGGATAAATTCTTGGCAAAGCTTGAATGGTATGACATCGAGGCACTCCCTCGATCATCGAATCATTTTGCGGACACTATGGCCTCCTTGGGGTCACTAATCTCGCAAGACCCTTCTGGTGAGATGACAACCATTCAAGTCAAAACATTATCGCAATCCATGATGGAGCGTGCAAGCTCTGACCTAATGCCAGGAATCCACCTGATCCATATTGAACCATCTCAGGATAGGTTCTCTCAAATCCATGATAGTCTGAATCATGCCAACTGGGGGTCCTTGTTCTCCCCAACCCCTCTTAATAGCAACACAATGCTATTCTTACAAGTTCTTTCCCGCTCAGCTTTTGCTAGGGATGAACTTCAAGAGGGATTGGTAGTTCATACCATCGAGGTTTCTGATCAGTAGGATTGGTACACACCCATAAGAGACTACCTCAAGCTAGGTAACCTCCCACTTGGATTGTCGCATGCCATGAAAATATCATTCAAACAGAAAGTGGCAAAACATGTCTTGCTAGGAGATATTTTGTACCGTCGAAGCTACGAAGGGATCCTCCTCCATTGCTTGGACCAGCAGGAGTCCGCTTGGGCGATCACCCAAGCGCACGATGGTACATGCGGTGGCCACTTCAGTGGTATGGCCATCACAAAGTGCATTCTTCGCATGGGATATTATTGGCCATATTTAGAGTGAGATTGTTGCGCGTATGTAAGGAAGTGCGTGAAATGTCAACACCATGCTAATTTGACACACGTACCTTCTCAAGCCTTGCAACCGATCCAATCGACTTGGCCATTTTTGTAGTGGGGCTTAGATCTAATCAGAAAGATCTCCCCTGCGTCGTCAGGTCGTCACACGTTTATCATAACGGCCATAGAGTACTTCACCAAGTGGGTGGAAGCAATTTCGCTTACCTCTACGATCGGGACCCCACATTGCGGAGTTTATTTTACATAACATCATATGTCATTTTGGTATTCCATCCAAGATCATCTCGGATAATGGGACGTCATTTAAGAACAAATATGTGCGTGCTTTGACAACAAAGTACAAAATTCAGCATAATTTTTCAACACCCTATTATCCGTAGGCAAATGGGCAAGCAGAGGCGTCAAACAAAATGCTAGTTGCCATCCTTAAAAATATGGTCACAGATAGTCATAAGGATTGGCACATTCAAATCCCACTTGCCCTTTGGGCTTATCACACTAGCATTCGGACGCCCACTAGGGCAACTCCATTTTTGTTGGTGTATGGCTTCGAGGCAGTCATGCCTCTCGAGTTGGAAATACCTTCCCTACGCATATCAATGCAAGAGTTCATCGATGATGACACTGCGTGGCAGGCCCAGTTAGACCAGCTTACATTGCTCGATGAATGATGCATCAATGCTCTTGAGCATTTACGTATCTATCAAGAGCGACTTAAGAAAGCATACAACATGAAAGTTCACCTGAGGGACTTTCAGGTTGGTGACTTGGTCTTAAAAGAGAACCAACAAAATTCTAACTTGCCGCCCCATTTAAGGGATAATTTCATGGCAAATTGGTTAGGTCCTTATGTCATCGACAATAAAATAGGACCTGGAACATACCGGCTCACCTCTCTTGAAGGAATCAAGGAACTAGAACCCTTGAACATCAGTCATTTGAGGCCATTCCACATTTAAAAGAGCCATAGCCCACCCCAAAAGCTCCAAGGATTCCCACAATCGCTTGGTCAACCTAAAAAGCTCCAAGGATTCCCACAATCGCTTGGTCAACCCCAAAAATGCCCCAAAGGTACCTATAAACCCTTTGGTCAAGCCAAAAGCTCCAAGGATTCCCACAATCGCTTGGTCAACCTAAAATGCCCCAAAGGTACCCATAATCCCTTTGGTCAAACCAAAAGCTCCAAGGATTCCCACAATCGCTTGGTCAACCTAAAATGCCCCAAAGGTATCCATAAACTCTTTGGTCAAACCAAAAGCTCCAAGGGTTCCCACAATCGCTTGGTCAAAAACAAATATTCAAAAACAAACAAAAACAAAAGATAATAAAAAATAACAAAAAAATTGCATCTCACTTCCATGCATACTCTTAAAAATCAAAACACAAAAAAAAATAATAAACTGCATTAGGCATCGCATACATACATGGCATATTTGTTGGTCATACACGTCACAAGCACCATAGACTGTAATTGCTAGGCAATTCCATCATTTTCCACATTCAGTCCATTTTGTAAACACATCCATCCAGAATAACGCCATCCACATTTTTTATCATAGTCAGTTGTCTGCTAATGTCTTTAGGGTTTTTCATCATTCAACTATCTTTAGATTTTTGGTCAAATGCTGTACGAAGTCAGACAGATTTTACAAAGGTAGAGTTTTACTTGGATCACACCTCGTTACGTAGCATCCCCACACAAGTTAAAACACATAAAAAATTCCCAAGTTGTGTGAACGCAAGAGAAACCTACAAAGCAGTCTAGGGTACCATAGGTGAAAGGTTAGCCTGCTCATCCCCCTGTGCGAATGGTTCGAGAATGCTGAGAATTGACAAAAGGACAAGCTCTTCCCCATCCAATTCCCCATAATAAATAGTGGTTTTCACCACTAACAAAAAATCCCAAAACACCTTTGATCCCCAAAGTCATAAGGATTCATACTACACACCCCTGACAAGGATGGGTAGTCATCCCCAAGGCCTAAAAGATCAATGCCATTCACAAATCAAAATACCAAGAGTCCACTATCAAAATCCCCAAACACCTTTGATCCCCAAAGTCATAAGGATTCGTACTACATGCCCCTGACAAGGATGGGTAGTCATCCCCAAGGCCTAAAATATCAATGCCATTACATAGTAACATCCCCAATCACCTTTGGTCCCCAAAGTCATAAGGATTCGTACTACACATCCCTAAACAGGATGGGTAGTCATCCCCAAGGCCAAAAGGATCAATTCCATTCACAAGCCAAAAACCCACGAGCTCAACTTTGAAATCCAAATGCAAAATCAAAAATCAAAAATAATAAGTGGTTATCACCACTACTCAAACCCCTTGCTCAAAAAGAAAAATAAAAGAGAAAAATAAATAGTGATTTTCATCACTATGTATGAGAGCAAGTATCCCAACAAGTTGAGCAACCGAAAGACGCCTGAGCTTGAATCCCTAGAATTCTCAGCATTCGAAAAACCATCTAGGTGATCCTCATTACGGGTTTGGTGGATAGCCTACCTGGCAATGGCGGTATCCTAAACGCATGACGATATGTCTATCACATTAGCTTTGCATGTGTGTAGACCAATGTTTGCATGTGGATGAGCTAGCTTATGGTACCTTAGATTGTCCTATGGATTAATCTTACTAAATACAACAAAGGAGTTAGTGGAGCTAATTAGGTGATCCTCAGTACAGGTTTGGTGGACAGCCTACCTGGCACTGGCGGTATCCTAACAAATACCACATAAACAAATTCAATCGCACACACAGGGATGTGAAATAACTTGGTCAAACTCAAGTCTGATTCGTACCTTGTTCAAAAGTCTTGTAAGATAAATGTACAATCTTGGCTAGTTAGTTAAAACATCTGAGTCTCAGAAAAACCTTAACTACATTCTAAAACAAATGTTGTACATGTCCATTCTTGCATCACCATCAAAAAATACAAAACAAAATAAATTTACACATGCAAAGTCATTCCACAAAGCAATCACATAGTATAGAAAGCCAGTAAATCCTGTACAGTCTATGGTGCCACCGCCAAGTTATCAACAAATCATTCCATCCATTCCATATGCATACATCATATAATTAGAAACATCGCATTCATAATAACACATGCATACATCAACATAAATAAATGTGCATAAAATAAACAATAAATCATGACAAGTGTATAACCAAAAATAAATTCATGTATATATATCACCAAAAATGCCCACAGGCTACAATAAATCGGTCCTCTGACCTCACAACAAAATAAAAAACAACCAAAACTACATCCAAAATGCACCAAAAACAGCAATAAAACTGCCAAACAAAGGCACCTTTGCGCCTGTGATTCTTGGCATCAAAAACCAATGTTGGGGTCACAAATCCTCACTATCATACTCCCTAAGAAGGCTACCATAGCCGGACCACTCCACGGGAGGACGGATTTTCGACAATTTCATCCCCAAAAGGCATCACAAAAAGGGTCAAAACCCACCAAAAAACATAATAAAATTGCCGAACAAAGGGGCCTTTGTGCCTGCGATTCTTGGCATCCAAAACCGACATTGGGGTCACAAATTGTCACTATCCTACTCCCTAAGAAGGCTACCATAGCCGGACCGCTCCACGGGAGGACGGATTTTCGATAATTTCATCCCCAAAAGGCGTCACAAAAAGGGTCCAAACCCACCCAAAAATAGCAATAACATTGCCGAACAAAGGCGCCTTTGCGCCTAACATTATTGGCATACAAAACAGACATCAGGGCCACAAATTATCAATATTCTACTCCCTAAGAAGGCTACCATAGCCGGACCACTCCACGGGAGGACGAATTTTTGACAATTTCAGCCCCAAAAGGCATCACAAAAAGGGTTAAAACCCACCAAAAATAGGTCATATTGTTGGGAAACTGCATAAGCATTCAACGGAAAACAACTGAAGGCACCCTTACAAAAGTCATCTTGGGTCAAGCGACTCGTCACTTTTCTCATTTTGGTCATTCCCTCATCGATTCGTCGCTTGAGGGGGTAGTCACACTTAGTCACCAATCAACAAATACACACCCAATCAAGGAAATGGCATGCATTCAAAGAATCATTGACAAAGACAATCACGCTCCTGCTTGGGGCAGCAAACAAGCAATTATCACAAGCTGATCAAACACTTGGCATTCTAGAATCATGAACTCAAGGTTCCCATAGACAAAAGGTTGCGCCCTTTGCCTATTCATGACTGAACAATGTCCAAGATCAAGTAACACCTCACCGAAAAAGGTTAACACTTGAATTAAGCTCCTTAGCTCGTCAGAAGCAAGGATTCAAGAATGCGTGCCCTTTCCATACTTGGGGCATCAAAATTTGGTTAGGTTACTGAGAAACCCTAATCATTAGTGCTTTGGTTATCTATTTTTGCTTAGCACTGCGCCACGCACAGCGCATCCCAAAAAGGGGCATCTGTAGACACCAAAACAGCACCAATCTGATTATGTGACTACAAGCACTGATTGAATTGACATACATAGCCCCTAGGGCAGCCCCCAGAGGTTAAAAAGTGGTCCTAACCACTCCCATAGTAGTTTTGGAAGGTCAGAGGTCAATTTGGCACCTTTCAAGCACTCTGCTCCCTACTCGTTCCACCCTGGGATGATTACAAACTGGTATTCGTCCCACCCCGGGACGATTAGCAGCATTCGCTCCAGGGTGGGGCGAATAGCAGGTTTGATGGGAAAAAGGTCAAACCTTGACAAATGGCAGCTCAGATCCACCACTCAACTCCACCTTCAATGCATGGGAGTGCGAGTGAGCATTTTTGAGCTCAAAGAGGCAGTCATAGAGGCAGTCATGGAGCCCTTAATCAGGGAGGAATCTTCTCTCCCCTAGGAAGGCATGATGGCCAAGTGGCGCCCCTGCATGCTCATTCACAAGAGACCCTCAGGTCTATAAAATGGTGAGTCTTCTCACCCCAAAATGAGGATAGAGCAGGAGCATTTGGAGCAATGGAGTGCTGCCGAATTACATCCTCACCCCTCACTTGTGCTTCTTACATCCTTGATATCTCTTTTGGAAGGGAGGTTATTGGGTGAACATTGGAAGCGCAATCCAGACCCAAAACCCAAACATTTGGCCACAATACCCCACCCAATTTTTTGACACAACCCCCTAGGAGGTTTTGGACCCATCCCAAGTGGATTGGTGCCGAAACCAAGCCCCAAACGACGGGCGTCCTGCCCCGGGTGCCCCCCGCACTACTGCAGTCCTAATCGCCCCACCCCGGAGTGATTAGAAATCTATAGTATATTTCTTTACTATTTCTTTTGAATTTTATTTTAGGTCATTCATATATGCTTCCATTCAAATTTCATGCCATTCTGATGAGTTTTGACTGTGTTTTCATTGTTTTTTGCTTTCACTAACATATAGGGAGCATCTTCGGATACAGGGCGATCGGGGCCAAACCTACAAAATCCAACCTTCTGGGTCATCTCAAAATTCTCTAT
>JAQPPZ010004954.1:0-26458 GCA_028583015.1 Wollemia nobilis
ATGACAGCAGTGTCGAGGGAAGACCCTGCCCTATTTTTTGCAAAATTCACACCTAGGGAAGATCCATTCATGCTCGTACCTCCAGAGGTAGATCCAGAGCACAAAGACCATCAAGCTGGGGGTACCTCTATCCCTTGAAGAACCATAATCCAAACCAAAAAGCTCTAAGGATTATCGTAATCACTTGGTCACCCCAAAATCTCCAAGGATTACCGCAATCGCTTGGTCAACCCAAAGGCTCCAAGGATTATCACAATCACTTGGTCAACCCAAAAAGCTTTAAGGATTATCGCAATCACTTGGTCAAAACCCAAAAAGCTCCAAGGATTATCGCAATCACTTGGTCATCCCAAAAGCTCCAAGGATTATCGCAATCTCTTGGTCACTCCAAAAGCTCCAAGGATTACCGCAATCGCTTGGTCAACCCAAAGTCTCCAAGGATTATCACAATCACTTGGTCACCCCAAAAAGCTCCAAGGATTATCACAATCACTTGGTCAAAACCCAAAAAGCTCCAAGGATTATCGCAATCACTTGGTCATCCCAAAAGCTCCAAGGATTATCGCAATCTCTTGGTCACTCCAAAAGCTCCAAGGATTATCACAATCTCTTGGTCACCCCAAAAAATCTCCAAGGATTATCGCAATCACTTGGTCAAAACTCAAAAAAGCTCCAAGGATTATTGCAATCACTTGGTCATCCCAAAAGCTCCAAGGATTATCGCAATCACTTGGTCACCCCAAAAGCTCCAAGGATTATCACAATCTCTTGGTCACCCAAAAATCTCCAAGGATTATCGCAATCACTTGGTCACCCAAAAAGCTCCAAGGATTATCGCAATATCTTGGTCAACCAAAAAGCTCCAAGGATTATCACAAATTCTTGGTCACTCCAAAAGCTCCAAGGATTATAGCAATCACTTGGTCATCCAAAAAGCTCCAAGGATTACCGCAATCACTTGGTCACCCCAAAATCTCCAAGGATTATCGCAATCACTTGGTCACCCAAAAAAGGCTCCAAGGATTATCGCAATCACTTGGTCACCCCAAAAGCTCCAAGGATTATCGCAATCACTTGGTCAAAAATAAAAAATAATCAAAAACAACAAAAATTTGCATCTCATATCTAGGCATACTCAAATTCATCAATCGAGAGCTCTTCTCGCACCTCATATTCATATTCACAAAAATAAATCCATCAAAAATACAAAAATATGTAGTTGCATTAAGCATTGCATCCATACATTGCATATTTGTGGTCGTATAGGTCAAAGGCACCATATGCTGCAATTGCTCTGCTAGTCCATCTTGTTCCACATAGTTCCATTTTACAAAAACAACAAAAACACCATGCATAACTTTTACCACACTACGATCAGTGGTCTGTAAATGTACCAAGAGTTTCAGTGATTCAGTCATCATTTTTCTCTTTAACCATGTAATGTATCAAATCGAACAGATTTTATGAAGGTATAGTCATACTTGAAATACACCTTGTTAATTAACATCCCAACACAAATCAAAACACTAAAAATTCCCAAATTGTGTGAACGAGACGAAACCTGCAAAATAATCTAGGTCACCACAAGCGAAACAGTTATCTTGCTCATCCCCCTGTGCGAATGACCCCTAGAATGCTGAGAGTTGGCAAAAGGACAAGCATCCTCCCTACCCAATTCCCTAAGAATCCCTAAAGTTCTCAATAGTTGCAAAACACAAAAAAGTTGCAAAATGTCAAAACTCCAAATTTGACAAACTACAGTGCACACATCAAAAGGCACAAACAACAGTGATTTTCGTCACTCCATGACCCCAATCCCTTGCTCGAAAGAAAAATAAATCAAAATAAATAGTGATCTCATCACTACAATGAGCAAGTATCCCAATACAATTGAAGAAAAGAAGGGAGTTGACCTTAAATCCTTGGAACTCTCAGCATTCTAAAAGGTCATAATGCAAGCCTCAGTATCGGTTTGGTTGATAGCCTATCGATAACTGGCGGTAAACCTCTCGCATGACGATATATTTGTCACATTAACTTGCATACAAATCAATGTTTGCATGTGGACGAGCTAGCTTATGGTATCCTGGATAGCACCGCAAATTAATCTAACTGAATACAACAAAGGAGTTAGTGGAGCTAATTAGGTGATCCTCAGTACAGGTTCGGTTGAAATCCCATCTGGCACTGGCGGTATCCTGATAAATACCACAATAATGAACTCATTTGCACACACAGGGATGTGAAATAGCTTGGTCAAAAATAGGTCTGATTCATACCTTGTTTAAAAGTCTTGTAAGATAAAGTACAGTCGTGGCTAGTGAGTTAAAACTGTCTGAGTCTAAGAAAACCTTAGCTACATTTCTAAACCAACTGCGCTACTTTTCATCCTTACAATACCATCAAAAAAATACAAAAAAGAAAAACCACATGTATACATACAAAGTCATGCATCACAAAGCAATTGCCTAAAAAAAAAATAACAGAGTTCTAAACAAGTCCTTGGTGCCATAGCCAAACATCACAAACCCCATTCATCCATTTCATATCTGCATATCACATATAAATCAAAACCATTTGCATTCATCATAGCATATGCATCCATCAAAATAAATCAACATGCATACATCCATATTCATCAACCATCATGCACAAGATCAAAGAAAATCAAAACAACAAAAACAACAAATAAATGCAACACAAAAACAAAAAGCAATAAAAATTGCCAGACACAAGTGCTCTTGCACTTAACCTCTTTGCATAGAAAAACTGATGTTAGGGTCTACATTGTTGCTATCCTACTCCCTAAGAAGGCTACCATAGCCGGACCGCTCCACGGGAAGAAGATTACAACAATTTTATCCCCACATGCGTCACACAAAACAACAAAAACAATAAAAAAATTAAACAAAAACAGACAACAAAAAAAACATTGCCGGACACAAGTGCTCTTCCACTTAAACTCCGGGAAAAGAAAATCGATGTCGAGGTCCAAATTATCGCTCTCCTACTTCCCCAAGAAGGCTACAATAGCCGGACCGCTCCACAGGAAGTTAGATTTTTGATTATTTCACCTCATTACGGCATCACCAAAAGGGTTAACACCCACCAAAAACAGGTCCAAATGTTGAAAAAATTGCACATGCTTAACGGTAAACCCTCTAAAGGCACCCTTGCACAAATCATCTTGGGTCAAGCGACTCGTCGCTTCTCTCACGAAGGTCATTCCCTCATCGATTCGTCGCTTGAAGGGGTAGTCACACTTAGTCACCAACCAATAATCACACACCCAATTAAGGAAAACGACATGCATTCAAAGAATCATTGACAAAGACAATCACGCTCCTTCTTGGGGTGGTAAACAAGCAACAATCAAATCAATCAAACACTTGGCATTTCATGAAACATGAACACAAGGTTCCCCCTGAGGATAAAAATGCCCTTTTCCTGTTCATGACTGATCAATGTCTAAGTTCACGTCACACCTCACCAAAATAGGTTAATACTTGAAATCAAATTCCTTAGCTCGTCAGAAGCAAGGATTCAAGAATGCATGCCCTTTCCATACTTGGGGCATCAAAATTTGGTTAGGTTACCAAGAAACCCTAATCATTAGTGCTTTGGTTATCTATTTTTGCTCAACACTGCGTCACCCGTAGCGCTTCCCAAAAAGGGGCATCTGTAGACACCAAAATAGCACCAATCCAATTATGTGACTGCAAACATTGATCTCTTTGACAAACACAGCCCCCAAGGCAGCCTTCAGAGGTCAAACAGTGGTCTTAACCACTTTCATAGCAATTTTGTGAGGTCAAGAAGCAATTTGGCACACTTAGACACTTTGCCTAGTAATCGTCTCACCCAGGGATGATTGCTAACTTGAAATCGTCTCACCCAGGGACGATTTCTGAAATCATCTCTAGTAAGGATGATTTCCAAGTTTAACGGGCAAAAAGACAAATGAGGCCAAGTGGCAGCCTAGAACAGTCAGTTGATGACTTCTGCCTCGCACGCGTGTGTGAGTGGACAAATAGGCCATTTGAGGACTGTCACAAGGGCAATTATGAAAGCCCAAGTCAATGGAGGACTCCCCTCCCTCTTGGGAAGACAAGACTGCCACATGGCGCCTATGACCAACACATGGCATTTGTGCTTCCCTACCAAAAGAGACCCCATGGGTCTATAAAAGGTGGGACTTTTCTCACCCAAAACATACAGGTTGAAGGAGTTTTCAAGCAACGAAGTGCTGCCGAGTTGAAGACCCACTTGCATCCCTTTTAGTTCACCTTCCCACATCCACCAATCTCTTTTGCAAGGGAGGTTGTTGGGTGGATTTTGGAAGCTTGAATCGGACCTAATACCGACACATGGACACCTGAATCAACCAATTCGCCGACCCCCCAATCCTAAGAGGTTTTGGGCCCATCCCTAGTGGATTGGCACTGGAATCAAGTGCCAACGGTGGGAGGCCCACTTGGGCATCCCCACACTTTTCTTAAGTTTTATTTCAGAAGTATTCTAGTTTATTTTCTCATGCTGCATATTGTGTTTTCTGTTTGGTGAATTCATAGCTGCAATTTCGTAACCTTTGATCAGATTCTAGTATGTTTTGTGTCGTTTTGTAGTTTCACTAACTTGCAAGAGGCGATATCAAATTCCCGAGGGTAGAGGCCAAATTGGGAGAATCCGACCATCTGGGTCATCCCAAAATGGCCCCAATTACATAACCCATATGTTTGCAGGTGTTTTGGAGACCTAGGGAGTCGACATTGGAGCGTGTCAGATTCCTGGCTCGGAGCCAGTTAGAGGCAGGCATGACGAAAGGGCAGAAAGGGCTGGCCGGCGAGCCAGTCGGACACGCGCCATCGAGGAAATGGAACAGAGGATAAGCCAAAGAGTTGGTGATATCGAGGATCAGATCCTTACTCAGGAAGAAGGCTTTAATGCTTGGAGAAGTGTTATGGAAGAGGCCTTGGAAGGAATGAGTAGATGGCGGGCCACAACAGACGAGGCCGTGTCGGAACTGCAAAGGAGGTTAGAGGAGTCTCTTACAACCCAAGGGAGACAACAAGAGGAGTTGGTCTTGTGCCGCGCTGCAACGGTGGCGGCAGTTAGGCAAGGAGTAGGGACTTCATCAACCGGAAGACCCCCCAAGTTGAAAGAACCAGAGTGCTACGACGGAGCACGGGAAGATCGGATATTGGAAGACTTCTTCTGGGATGTGGGGGAGTACTTGGGAGCTTTGGGGAAGATGTCCGGAGAACAGGAGGTTCAGACGGCAACAAGGTATCTAAGAGGCATCGCGAAGACGTGGTGGAGAAATCTTGCTGTGGACATGGCGGCGGGGAAGTCCAAGGTAAAGGTGGATTCTTGGGAGGACCTGAAGATTGTGTTGAGAGCGCAGTATAGGCCCGACAACGCCGAGTGGCAAGCCAAACTTAAGTTGCACAAGTTGAAACATTCCGGCAAGATCAGAGACTACATCAAAGAGTATCAGGAGTTGATGGTGGAGATAAAGACCATGTCGGAGGAAGACAAGTTGTTCATGTTTCAACGTGGCTTGCAGCCGTGGGCTCAGATGGAGCTTCGACGGCAGAAACCCAAAGACGTTAGTGATGCAATTGCTATCGCTGACAGCTTCTTCGATTTCCGAGAGGAAACCGTCGGGAAGAAGGATGCTCGCAACCCTAGTGGAGAAAAGGGGAGTCATCAGAATCAGAAGGGCCAGCCTTCAGGGAAGACCAAGTCAGAGAAAGGTCAGCGTGGAGGAAATCAGCAGTCCTATATCTTGGAATGAAAAAGTAAATAAATAAACAACTTTCTGGATATCTTACAAA
The DNA here is from genome assembly GCA_028583015.1 of Wollemia nobilis. NCBI lineage: Eukaryota > Viridiplantae > Streptophyta > Pinopsida > Araucariales > Araucariaceae > Wollemia > Wollemia nobilis. The sequence goes on from JAQPPZ010004954.1 coordinate 5,838, forward strand.
ATGCATTAAAACTTCAAATCTAATTTAAAAAACGAAATGGAAAATAAACAAAAAAAAAAAATGAACAATTTTGAAATACCAGATTATATTTTCCTCTTTCACAGTGCAATTTTAAGAATAGTCCTTGTTATATGCCTTTATTAGTGAAAGTCGTGTCCCTTTGATGTGGTCGTTTGCAAATGATGAGAATCCGTTAATGCCTTCGGTCATGTCGTATGTATGTGTATATAAACAGTTCCATCAAAGAAGGTCTACTTAAAAGGTTTATATTTATTTATTTCATGACATTCCCGTGACGTGTTAATTTTTTCCATTCATCCATAAATTACAATATTTGTTTAGCACCTAATTAATTCAGTGACTGCACGGATCCAACGGTTTAATTTAAGTGAAAAACACAAGAACTTTCAAAAACCGAAATTCTCATAACATCAAGGTATTCAATCGTCCGAGTAATCTTGTTGTTTAACCTATATAGATAGGTGCAGTTGGACTGAACTTAAAGGTCGTTCAAGTTGGTGAGAGGTGAACTATGCTGTCAAAGAGAAAAAACCATGCCATTGTAGTGTACCGTGCACATAATGGAGTGAGTTTAACAAGGATTTTGGTTAATTGAAAAGTATCCGTAACCTGCTTTTTAATTTTTCTAATTACAAAAATCGGTTCCATATTTTTAGTCATATTTCAAAGCTCTCGGTTGTGCACTTTTCCAATCACATCCGGTCGCCGCCCAAAGACAATAGACCCATCTATTGTAAGCAAGAAGTTCCCATTAAAATAACGGTGCAGGTGGGGATATAAATTTATACTAGTTGTCACATGAACACCGAATCAGACTGCAAATATCGACGTAATCGGTATGAGATTAAACATAATCATGGGCATTGACTTTTTAACATATATATTTTTTTAATATTGTTTTTAAAGAGTTATCATTTTCCTTTTATATAGATTTAGTTATATTGAGTTATTTTTTTTTTATTTTAGAGATTTGAGTCTTCTTGTGGGTTACAACATTGACTTCATCTAAATCGTTGAACCAACATCATTATGTATAAAACAAATACTCAATACACATAGTTTTATATTAATTAGTTTCCTCTAAAGAGTAAGTAGATAGAGAAAGAAATGAATAATAGAGAAAGAAATGAATGAGTTAGAAGAAAAACAAAACAAAGATAATAGATTCTCAAATGAGTCAATGATATTGTAGTGGTATGTCTTTCAGTACTTATGTGTAAAATCTAAGCTTAAATCTGTGTATGATATATGGAAACCTCTTTCAAACACTTATACTTTACTATTACAAAGCAACTTAATGATGAGGATGATGCATTGAGTAAATCGGTTGAGGACATTGACAACTAAGAGGAGATCTAAAGCGGTTGAGGACATTAACAACCATGATATCTATTGGAAACAAAGAGTAAGAAGCACTTGTTTGTTAAAAGGTGAGGAAAATACCAATTTGGCATAGGAGGCCCAAGGTTAAACCTTAGGAAGCCTAGCTTAGCTTCCAATAGAACTTCAATAGGATAACTCTTTAGGTAATTTCTCCTCAGATCAATAAATGCATTGGTAATATTTTCAATTGAACTTCATAAAATTTTGAGACCTATTCTAAGGGTATCTCCTTTGTAGTTTTTAAAAGCCCTAGCATTCTGTTATTTTCAAATGCCCCAAAAAATATGGTAGGATAAAGCTCCACAGACACTTTAAGAGTTAGTCATTTCATCCATATTCTCTCGATCTAAAACAATCACGGAGTATCAGGATCAATAAAATTATACATTGCTTCTATAGTGTATCCTCCCTCATTATCACCAACCCGAATGATCCTATCTTTGACATATTTAGATCGGAAAACCTGAAACTATAATTCCTTAGCAACAAGAGACCAATCCTGTTGGACATCCATATCTCAAATCATTGTTGGAAGTTGAAAGTAAGATTTATGAGTATTCTAATAAATAATAAAATTAACAAATTTAACACAGCCCACAGCACAGGTGGTTGCCTCAAGAATATGAAATCTCTGGTCAAAAGAAAGGGGTTTTTCTCCCAACCACGAATCATTTCAAATATATATGGATTGTTTTGCCAATAATCCATCTGCTACTACTATGTAGGAAGACTCTAGATTTTAAAAGGCTTTGCCAAAACGGAGAACCTCCTTCAAGAAGTGGATTTGGGAGAAAATTGACAAAATTGTATTTCACCTTGAGGATCTTCACCCACTCCATCAATTCATCATATGCGACTTTCCACCCCAATTTAGAAACTAAGGCCTTATTCATATTCTTTACTCTTTTAAACATAAACCAACATACTTCTTCTAATGACAAACCTACTCCCATGAAGCTAAAAGAAACTTACTTTTCATCTTCAGACCAACCCATAAGAAGGATTTGAATGTACTTTCAAATTTGATAATGATATTTCTAGGAAGGCTGAAGAGAGATATGAAATAAATGGGGATGCTTTGGAGAGTGCTATGCACAAGAACAACATTCCTATCCTAAATCAGCAATGCTCCCTTCTAAGTCATTAATTTTTGTTGTATTATTTTGATGATCAAAGACTAAAGAGAATTATGGACCCTACTAGTAAATAGTGAGAGGATAAGGTAGACTGTAGGAAAGGAGGAAATGTGGTATCCCAAGATATTAGCTCTTTTCCATTAGTGCTCAATCAAAGTATTCAAAAAAATAAACTACTCTTAATAAAATTGATTCAATGACCTATAGGTTTCTCGTAGAACACCAAATGATCTTTAATTTCTCTCGCTTGGAGTACAAAGACCAAAAAGGGAAGCAGAGCATCATTTTTGAACTATTGATGAGAAATTGGTCTGCAAGATAAAAGTAGGAGTTAGACTTTCTATTATCGGGTTTAAAGCTAGGGATCTTCCTAGGGCTTCTACCATGATTATAAAAAGGAATAGAGAAAGAGGATCCCCTTGGTGAATACCATAGCGAGATTGAAAAGAACTAGTAGGAGAGTCATTGACAAGCACCGAAAACCAAGTAGTGGAAACACAAGCTTCGATCAACTCAATCCACTTGGAACCAAAACCAAACTTTTGAAGAACTCTGAACAATAAGGCCCAAGACACACGATCATAAACCTTATTCATATCGATCTTAAGGAAAAATCCTGATCTCCCACTTTTATGAATAGAATAAATTAATTCATAAACGACAATGGCCTCATCAAAAATCTACCTTCTAACCACAAATTAGCTTTAGGCACTATAAATGAGAGTTGATAGGAGGCACTTGATTCTATTAACCAAAATTTTTATTAGAATATTATAAATTGTATTGCATAAATTAATTAGTCTAAAATTATTACAGGACATGATGTTAAAAGATTTAGGGATCAAGACCAAAAAGGTGGAATTGAGGCCCTTCGAAACTACTATTTTCAACTACACTAACCTCAAGGTATTGAAAACATCCTTCCCACTGATGTGCCAATATTTATAGAAAGAAATGAAGGAAAACCATATGGTCCCAAAGCTTTTTACGGACCCATAGAATCCACAAATTATTGTATTTCTTCATCTAAAAATATTGTTTCTAGGGAGGAGTTCATTTATTGAGTACCCAAGCTAGGAATCAAGACGAGAAGAGAATATTTTGTTTGAATATATTTCAGAGTGGTTGAACCGTGCATAGATTCAAAGTCAGTAGCAGCCTCTTTTCTAATTTTATCGATATCATTATAAATTGATCCATTTGATTTGGTAATTTCCTTAATCTTGTTATGGCTTCTATGGTAAATTTAGAGTTTTTATCACCTTCATTTAGCCACAAAACCTATGACTTCTTCTTCCAAAATAGCTCATCATCAGCCAACTTGTTGTGCAAGGCAATAAGGATGTTTAATTGATTATTTAAATATGGATTTAATTAATTAGTTAAAAATGGAATTAATTGATTTATTAATGAGTGATTTAATTGATTTATTGGAAAATATATTTAATTAATTGATTAAAACATGATTTAATTAATTAGTTAAAAATGAATTTAATTAATTGAAAACAAAATGATTTAATTGATTAGTTAAATATGGATTTAATTGATTTATTAAAGAATTATTTAATTGATTAGTTAAAAATGAATTTAATTAAATTGATAACAAAATAATTTAATTGATTAGTTAAATATGGATTTAATTGTTTTTTAAAAATAAGATGAAAAAGAAAAAGACTAAAAAGTAAAAGATAACAAAAATTAATGGGCTTGATATGGTTTAAACTGATTAAAGAATGATTTAAATTGATTAGTTAAAATGATTTTAATTTATTTATTAAAGAATATTTTAATTGCTTTGTTAGAAATTGATTTAATTGATTGAGTTAAGAATATTGTAATACATAATTTAAGTTTCTATTTGATTAAGGTTTACGGAACCTTAATTAGTTAGACAAATGGATAATTTAATTATCTAATTAAGGCTTTTAGGACCTTAATTAATTAGATAAATACATATTTTAAGTATTTAATTGATTAAGGTTTATGGGACCTTAATAATTTAAAGAAACAAATGAGTTTAATTGTTAATCACATCTAAAGAAGGATATTTATGTTCAAATATAAACCTTGATTGATTAAAGTATAATATGATGAAAGGAAAGATGACCTTCCTATATATTGTGTGGATGATTTGTAAAGATATATTGGTGATTGTGTGCTTCCAATTTGGTAATTTAGATGCACTAGATTAAATGATAATCTAGTAGATGCATGATTCATAGTTCTGTGAGTTGTCCTGATTGCTTACTATCATCAATTAAGCGATGGATAAGGTAAAATACTAGGAGAGCATTAGGATTCAAGACAAATACTTACTTATATAATGAATGAAATATTTTCCAGAGTAACCTTTGTATAGATAAGTATGAAATATTCTATTGTTAAAGGCATGGAATTTTTTTATCATGCTCAAACTTTCTAATGATTTATGGGAAAATAAAAATGTATCTCCTAATTATAATTTATGATGCACCTTATTGATTAGATATGTTAGCCATTTATTTATGCATGATTTAGTTAGATTATTTCCTTTAAATCATCTCTTTATATTTCTCTTGTAATTTATTTCATGCTTGTTTTAAATGTATATATTTAGTGTTTAGTCTCCTATGATGATGGTTTTAATATGCTTGGAGTAGTTAAGTGAATTATCTATATAAAATAAAATGCTTGTGTTAAATAGTGTACAAGAACCTAAGGTATTATGGGGTCCCTTAAGACCAAGAATGGGTGAACTTAGTTTGAGAGACCAAAGTGATTAAGACTTATACCAACTAGTAGTGGTGAATGAATTAAACCATCTATGAAAGGATTGGATTACCCCATCACAAAGATGATATGAGTAGCCTATTTGTAGTACAAGTCATATATCTACACACATAGACTTCCGTATGGTATGAATATGGGCTTATCTTGATTAAATGCTAGATAGAAGGTTGATAAGTAGAAGAATGATAGACAACTTGAACTTAGGCTTGACCTAAATCTCTCGTATATTTACACGTATTGATTGGGATAAGGATCTCTCTCAGTATATGCTAGTTTTAGTATTCTATGTTTGTTCAAGAAAAAAACAAACCTTTAATTAAATTTTGGGTTGTTACAAAATATAATAAGTTAATAAATTTTTTATATAGATTAAAATAACATTACTTAAAATAAATTATAAGAATAAATAACATTAAATTAACTTAAAAAAAAAAAAACATTCCTTCTAATATCATATTGTTGTTATCGTCTAATTAAAAGTTATACATATTTTTACTTATAGTATAATATTATGTGTGGAATTTGCAACAAATCTTTTAAATGCCCCTATCGACATGTAAGACTCGTATTTATATTGATATATGCTACAGACACATCAAAATTAAAAATAAAAAGTAATCGAGTAATTTAAAAAATAAATATTGATATATGATTTTTAAGTATTTATTTTTATTTAATAAAAACCCATGCCATTGTAGTGTACCATGCACATAATGGAGTGAGTTTAACAAGGATTTTGGTTAATTGAAAAGTATCCGTAACCTGCTTTTTAATTTTTCTAATTACAAAAATCGGTTCCATATTTTTAGTCATATTTCAAAGCTCTCCGTTGTGCACTTTTCCAATCACATCCGGTCGCCGCCCAAAGACAATAGACCCATCTATTGTACGCAAGAAGTTCCCATTAAAATAACGGTGCAGGTGGGGATATAAATTTATACTAGTTGTCACATGAACACCGAATCAGACTGCAAATATCGACGTAATCGGTATGAGATTAAACATAATCATGGGCATTGACTTTTTAACATCATTTTTATTTTTTAATAATGTTTTTAAAGAGTTATCATTTTCCTTTTATATAGATTTAGTTATATTGAGTTTTTTTTTTTTTTTTTTAGAGATTTGAGTCTTCTTGTGGGCTACAACATTGACTTCATCTAAATCGTTGAACCAACATCATTATGTATAAAACAAATACTCAATACACATAGTTTTATATTAATTAGTTTCCTCTAAAGAGTAAGTAGATAGAGAAAGAAATGAATGAGTTAGAAGAAAAACAAAACAAAGATAATAGATTCTCAAATGAGTCAATGATATTGTAGTGGTATGTCTTTCAGTTCTTATGTGTAAAATCTAAGCTTAAATCTGTGTATGATATATGGAAACCTCTTTCAAACACTTATACTTTACTATTACAAAGCAACTTGTAGGATCCTAAAATTGGCACGGTTAAAAACCTTAGTAAAATATAAAAGATAAAAATTTGAATTTTAACCCCAAAATCGCTCCAAAACCACCTGCTACCCGTTTCCTTGTTTTTCGTGCCATTTTTAGGATTTGTTTTGACCATTGGACGATATCGTCGCAGATTAGACACGATCGTCCTAGATATGATGAAATCATCATGGACATAACATCCAAACGATGTTGTCACAAAACTAAATTTTCATAATTAGCTTTTGTTTCAATAGCCTCTCCAACTTGGGCAGAAGCATGTCTGCATAGTTGGAGATTGCCCTGTTGGAGATCTCCAAGATTGGGATGATCCCCAACCTCTTAAACCTCTTCCTAAGCCTATATAAACTAGGATTTTTTAGTTTACCCCCCTGACCCTACATGACCCCCTTGATTATGATTTCCCTGAACCCCTTAGCTAATAGATTTAATTCCTTATTCCCTCGCACTACTGTCTGTGTTCTATATTTTGCATTTTCTTGCAAGAACTATACTATTTTGTAGTCGAAGATAGCTCGGATCGGTGCAAACAATATCGAACAATTACGAATGATCTCGTACGATTGGAGGCGATCCTGAATGTAGTCCAGATTGGAGGCAAGTCCAGAGTTTGCATTCCCTTAGCTTTCTTTGCATTTTTCATATTGTATTTTTGCATTGTCTTGAATTATTATGTTTTTTGCATCTTGGAGTTCACCTCATTTAGCATAATCGCATGGTAAGGTTAAAATCAATCATTAAATCTACTGCATTTCCTTATTTGTTATTAGAATCCATTATTTAGGTATGTTTGCTATTATTTCTACCATTGTCCTTTGCTTCTACACTTGCATATTTGGTATTTCACATCTATTTCTATGATTGCAAGTTTTTGATGAATTCGTTAGATATCAGACGATCCTATCTGATCTCAGATGATTATGTACGAACTGAGGTGATCTAGACTACTACAAAACTTAGAATCTTCATCAAACATCCAGAATCAGGTAAGACACATTCTAATTAGCATATTCTTTGTTATTAGCACTCATTCCTATTTTCTGTATCCATTTAAATTATCATTGGTAGATATAATAGTTTAGATTCATCTTGGCCAAACCTAGGAGTTGAATTATTGATTATAAAAATTAACACATCAAACCCACTATCAACCTAGGCGTGGAACCTGCCACTCAAAAGTTTCCTGGTGAACCCACCATCCGTAAAAAATTCACCCTTATACTCCTCCCCCGAGAGGCGGGACCTTCAAAGGGCCTCTCAGTCCGAGGTATTGTCCCATCCTTCTCGCATCCCCCTTCTAGGCGTGGATACTATATCCTAAGGGTAAGGATGCAAAAAATTTGGAGCGATACACAACTCAATGATGAGGATGATGCATTGCGTAAAGAGGTTGAGGACATTGACAACTAAGAGGAGATATAAAATGGTTGAGGAGATTAACAACCATGATATTTGTTGGAAACAAAGAGTAAGAAGCATCTGGTTGTTAAAAGGTGAGCGAAATACCAATTTGGCATAGGAGGCCCAAGGTTAAACCTTAGGAAGCCTAGCTTAGCTTCCAATAGAACTTCAATAGGATAACTCTTTAGGTAATTTCTCCTCAGATCAATAAATGCATTGGTAATATTTTCAATTGAACTCCATAAAATTTTGAGACCTATTCTAAGGGTATCTCCTTTGTAGTTTCTAAAAGCCCTAGCATTCTGTTATTTTCAAATGCCCCAAAAAATATGGTAGGATAAAGCTCCATAGACACTTTAAGAGTTAGTCACTTCATCCATATTCTCTCGATATAAAATGATCACGGAGTATCAGGATCAATAAAATTATACATTGATTCTATAGTGTATCCTCCCTCATTATCACCAACCCGAATGATCCTATCTTTGAAATATTTACATCTAAAAACCTGAAACTATAATTCCTTAGCAACAAGAGACCAATCCTGTTGGACATCCAAATCTCAAATCATTGTTGGAAGTTGAAAGTAAGATTTATGAGTATTCTCATAAATAATAAAATTAACAAATTTAACACAGCCCAAGGCACAGGTGGTTGGCTCAAGAATATGAAATATTTGGTCAAAAGAAAGGGGTTTTTCTCCCAACCACGAATCATTTCAAATATATATGGATTTTTTTGCCAATAATCCATCTGCTACTACTATGTAGGAAGACTCTATATTTTAAAAGGCTTTGACAAAACGGAGAACCTCCTTCAGGAAGTGGATTTGGGAGAAAATTGACAAAATTGTATTTCACCTTGAGGATCTTCACCCACTCCATCAATTCATCATATGCGACTTTCCACCCCAATTTAGAAACTAAGGCCTTATTCATCTTCTTGACTCTTTTTAAACCTAAACCAATGTACTTCTTTTAATGACAAACCTGCTCCCATGAAGCTAAAAGAAACTTACATTTCTTCTTCAGACCAACCCATAAGAAGGATTTGAATGTACTTTCAAATTTGATAATGATCTTTCTAGGAAGGCTGAAGAGCGATATGAAATAAATGGGGATGCTTTGGAGAGTGCTTTGCACAAGAACAACTTTCCTATCCTAAATCAGCAATGCTCCCTTCTAAGTCATTAATTTTTGTTGTATTCTTTTGATGATCAAAGACTAAAGAGAATTATGGACCCTACTAGTAAATAGTGAGAGGCTAAGGTAGACTATAGGAAAGGAGGAAATGTGGTGTCCCAAGATATTAGCTCTTTTCCATTAGTGCTCAATCAAAGTATTCAAAAAAATAAGCTACTCTTAATAAAATTGATTCAATGACCTGTAGGTCTCTCATAGAACACCAAATGATCTTTAATTTCTCTCGCTTGGAGTACAAAGACCAAAAAGGGAAGCAGAGCATCATTTTTGAACTATTGATGAGAAATTGGTCTGCAAGATAAAAGTAGGAGTTAGACTTTCTATTATCGGGTTTAAAGCTAGGGATCTTCCTAGGGCTTCTACCATGATTATAAAAAGGAATAGAGAAAGAGGATCCCCTTGGTGAATACCATAGGGAGATTGAAAAAAACTAGTAGGAGAGTCATTGACAAGCACCAAAAACCAAGTAGTGGAAACACAAGCTTCGATCAACTCAATCCACTTGGAACCAAAACCAAACTTTTGAAGAACTCTGAACAAGAAGGCCCAAGACACACGATCATAAACCTTATTCATATCGATCTTAAGGAAAAATCCTGATCTCCCACTTTTATGAATAGAATAAATTAATTCATAAACGACAATGGCCTCATCAAAAATCTACCTTCTAACCACAAATTAGCTTTAGGCACTATCAATGAGAGTTGATAGGAGGCACTTGATTCTATTAGCCAAAATTTTTATTAGAATATTATAAATTGTATTGCATAAATTAATTAGTCTAAAATTATTACAGGACATGATGTTAAAATATTTAGGGATCAAGACCAAAAAGGTGGAATTGAGGCCCTTCGGAACTACTATTTTCAACTACACTAACCTCAAGGTATTGCAAACATCCTTCCCACTGATGTGCCAATATTTATAGAAAGAAATGAAGGAAAACCGTATGGTCCCAAAGCTTTTTACGGACCCATAGAATCCACAAATTATTGTATTTCTTCATCTAAAAATATTGTTTCTAGGGAGGAGTTCATTTATTGAGTACCCAAGCTAGGAATCAAGACGAGAAGAGAATATTTTATTTGAATATATCTCGGAGTGGTTGAACCGTGCATAGATTCAAAGTCAGTAGCAACCTCTTTTCTAATTTTATCGATATCATTATAAATTGATCCATTTGATTTGGTAATTTCCTTGATCTTGTTATGGCTTCTATGGTAAATTTAGAGTTTTTATCACCTTCATTTAGCCACAAAACCTATGACTTCTTCTTCCAAAATAGCTCATCGTCAACCAACTTGTTGTGCAAGGCAATAAGGATGTTTAATTGATTATTTAAATATGGATTTAATTAATTAGTTAAAAATGGAATTAATTGATTTATTAATGAATGATTTAATTGATTTATTGGAAAATATATTTAATTAATTGATTAAAAAATGATTTAATTAATTAGTTAAAAATGAATTTAATTAATTGATAACAAAATTATTTAATTGATTAGTTAAATATGGATTTAATTGATTTATTAAAGAATTATTTAATTGATGAGTTAAAAATGAATTTAATTAATTGATAACAAAATAATTTAATTGATTAGTTAAATATGGATTTAATTGTTTTTTTAAATAATGATTTAATTGATTTGTTGGAAATTGATTTAGTTTTTTTATTAAAGAATGATTTAAATTGATTAGTTAAAATGATTTTAATTCATTTATTAAAGAATAATTTAATTGATTTGTTAGAAATTGGTTTAATTTACTGATTAAAGAATGATTTAAATTGATTAGTTATGATTTTAATTTATTTTTAAGAATATTTTAATTGCTTTGTTAGAAGTTGATTTAATTGGTTGAGTTACGAATATTGTAATACATAATTTAAGTTTCTAATTGATTAAGGTTTACGGAACCTTAATTAGTTAGAAAATTTGATAATTTAATTATCTAATTAAGGCTTTTGGGACCTTAATTAATTAGATAAATACATATTTTAAGTATTTAATTGATTAAGGTTTATGGGACCTTAATAATTTAAAGAAACAAATGAGTTTAATTGTTAATCACATCTAAAGAAGGATATTTATGTTCAAATATAAACCTTGATTGATTAAAGTATAATATGATAATGAGGTATGCATTATTTTGGATATTCCAATAGTATGAGGACATTATTTTAGAGATTTGAGTCTTCTTGTGGGCTACAACATTGACTTCATCTAAATCGTTGAACCAACATCATTATGTATAAAACAAATACTCAATACACATAGTTTTATATTAATTAGTTTCCTCTAAAGAGTAAGTAGATAGAGAAAGAAATGAATGATAGAGAAAGAAATGAATGAGTTAGAAGAAAAACAAAACAAAGATAATAGATTCTCAAATGAGTCAATGATATTGTAGTGGTATGTCTTTCAGTACTTATGTGTAAAATCTAAGCTTAAATCTGTGTATGATATATGGAAACCTCTTTCAAACACTTATACTTTACTATTACAAAGCAACTTAATGATGAGGATGATGCATTGAGTAAATCGGTTGAGGACATTGACAACTAAGAGGAGATCTAAAGCGGTTGAGGACATTAACAACCATGATATCTATTGGAAACAAAGAGTAAGAAGCACCTGTTTGTTAAAAGGTGAGGAAAATACCAATTTGGCATAGGAGGCCCAAGGTTAAACCTTAGGAAGCCTAGCTTAGCTTCCAATAGAACTTCAATAGGATAACTCTTTAGGTAATTTCTCCTCAGATCAATAAATGCATTGGTAATATTTTCAATTGAACTTCATAAAATTTTGAGACCTATTCTAAGGGTATCTCCTTTGTAGTTTTTAAAAGCCCTAGCATTCTGTTATTTTCAAATGCCCCAAAAAATATGGTAGGATAAAGCTCCACAGACACTTTAAGAGTTAGTCATTTCATCCATATTCTCTCGATCTAAAACAATCACGGAGTATCAGGATCAATAAAATTATACATTGCTTCTATAGTGTATCCTCCCTCATTATCACCAACCCGAATGATCCTATCTTTGACATATTTAGATCGGAAAACCTGAAACTATAATTCCTTAGCAACAAGAGACCAATCCTGTTGGACATCCATATCTCAAATCATTGTTGGAAGTTGAAAGTAAGATTTATGAGTATTCTAATAAATAATAAAATTAACAAATTTAACACAGCCCACAACACAGGTGGTTGCCTCAAGAATATGAAATCTCTGGTCAAAAGAAAGGGGTTTTTCTCCCAACCACGAATCATTTCAAATATATATGGATTGTTTTGCCAATAATCCATCTGCTACTACTATGTAGGAAGACTCTAGATTTTAAAAGGCTTTGCCAAAACGGAGAACCTCCTTCAGGAAGTGGATTTGGGAGAAAATTGACAAAATTGTATTTCACCTTGAGGATCTTCACCCACTCCATCAATTCATCATATGCGACTTTCCACCCCAATTTAGAAACTAAGGCCTTATTCATATTCTTTACTCTTTTAAACATAAACCAACATACTTCTTCTAATGACAAACCTACTCCCATGAAGCTAAAAGAAACTTACTTTTCATCTTCAGACCAACCCATAAGAAGGATTTGAATGTACTTTCAAATTTGATAATGATATTTCTAGGAAGGCTGAAGAGCGATATGAAATAAATGGGGATGCTTTGGAGAGTGCTATGCACAAGAACAACATTCCTATCCTAAATCAGCAATGCTCCCTTCTAAGTCATTAATTTTTGCTGTATTCTTTTGATGATCAAAGACTAAAGAGAATTATGGACCCTACTAGTAAATAGTGAGAGGATAAGGTAGACTGTAGGAAAGGAGGAAATGTGGTATCCCAAGATATTAGCTCTTTTCCATTAGTGCTCAATCAAAGTATTCAAAAAAATAAACTACTCTTAATAAAATTGATTCAATGACCTGTAGGTTTCTCGTAGAACACCAAATGATCTTTAATTTCTCTCGCTTGGAGTACAAAGACCAAAAAGGGAAGCAGAGCATCATTTTTGAACTATTGATGAGAAATTGGTCTGCAAGATAAAAGTAGGAGTTAGACTTTCTATTATCGGGTTTAAAGCTAGGGATCTTCCTAGGGCTTCTACCATGATTATAAAAAGGAATAGAGAAAGAGGATCCCCTTGGTGAATACCATAGCGAGATTGAAAAGAACTAGTAGGAGAGTCATTGACAAGCACCGAAAACCAAGTAGTGGAAACACAAGCTTCGATCAACTCAATCCACTTGGAACCAAAACCAAACTTTTGAAGAACTCTGAACAAGAAGGCCCAAGACACACGATCATAAACCTTATTCATATCGATCTTAAGGAAAAATCCTGATCTCCCACTTTTATGAATAGAATAAATTAATTCATAAACGACAATGGCCTCATCAAAAATCTACCTTCTAACCACAAATTAGCTTTAGGCACTATAAATGAGAGTTGATAGGAGGCACTTGATTCTATTAGCCAAAATTTTTATTAGAATATTATAAATTGTATTGCATAAATTAATTAGTCTAAAATTATTACAGGACATGATGTTAAAAGATTTAGGGATCAAGACCAAAAAGGTGGAATTGAGGCCCTTCGGAACTACTATTTTCAACTACACTAACCTCAAGGTATTGCAAACATCCTTCCCACTGATGTGCCAATATTTATAGAAAGAAATGAAGGAAAACCATATGGTCCCAAAGCTTTTTACGGACCCATAGAATCCACAAATTATTGTATTTCTTCATCTAAAAATATTGTTTCTAGGGAGGAGTTCATTTATTGAGTACCCAAGCTAGGAATCAAGACGAGAAGAGAATATTTTGTTTGAATATATTTTAGAGTGGTTGAACCGTGCATAGATTCAAAGTCAGTAGCAGCCTCTTTTCTAATTTTATCGATATCATTATAAATTGATCCATTTGATTTGGTAATTTCCTTAATCTTGTTATGGCTTCTATGGTAAATTTAGAGTTTTTATCACCTTCATTTAGCCACAAAACCTATGACTTCTTCTTCCAAAATAGCTCATCATCAGCCAACTTGTTGTGCAAGGCAATAAGGATGTTTAATTGATTATTTAAATATGGATTTAATTAATTAGTTAAAAATGGAATTAATTGATTTATTAATGAATGATTTAATTGATTTATTGGAAAATATATTTAATTAATTGATTAAAAAATGATTTAATTAATTAGTTAAAAATGAATTTAATTAATTGATAACAAAATGATTTAATTGATTAGTTAAATATGGATTTAATTGATTTATTAAAGAATTATTTAATTGATTAGTTAAAAATGAATTTAATTAATTGATAACAAAATAATTTAATTGATTAGTTAAATATGGATTTAATTGTTTTTTAAAGAATGATTTAATTGATTTGTTGGAAATTGATTTAGTTCATTTATTAAAGACTTATTTAAATTGATTAGTTAAAATGATTTTAATTCATTTATTAAAGAATAATGGGGATGCTTTGTTATAAATTGGTTTAATTTACTGATTAAAGAATGATTTAAATTGATTAGTTAAAATGATTTTAATTTATTTATTAAAGAATATTTTAATTGCTTTGTTAGAAATTGATTTAATTGATTGAGTTAAGAATATTGTAATACATAATTTAAGTTTCTAATTGATTAAGGTTTACGAAACCTTAATTAG
The DNA here is from genome assembly GCA_028583015.1 of Wollemia nobilis. Classification (NCBI taxonomy): domain Eukaryota; kingdom Viridiplantae; phylum Streptophyta; class Pinopsida; order Araucariales; family Araucariaceae; genus Wollemia; species Wollemia nobilis. Next base: position 20,900 of record JAQPPZ010004954.1, read on the forward strand.
TTAGACAAATGGATAATTTAATTATCTAATTAAGGCTTTTGGGACCTTAATTAATTAGATAAATACATATTTTAAGTATTTAATTGATTAAGGTTTATGGGACCTTAATAATTTAAAGAAACAAATGAGTTTAATTGTTAATCACATCTAAAGAAGGATATTTATGTTCAAATATAAACCTTGATTGATTAAAGTATAATATGATGAAAGGAAAGATGACCTTCCTATATATTGTGTGGATGATTTGTAAAGATATATTGGTGATTGTGTGCTTCCAATTTGGTAATTTAGATGCACTAGATTAAATGATAATCTAGTAGATGCATGATTCATAGTTCTGTGATTGCTTACTATCATCAATTAAGCGATGGATAAGGTAAAATACTAGGAGAGCATTAGGATTCAAGACAAATACTTACTTATATAATGAATGAAATATTTTCCAGAGTAACCTTTGTATAGATAAGTATGAAATATTCTATTGTTAAAGGCATGGAATTTTTTTATCATGCTCAAACTATCTAATGATTTATGGGAAAATAAAAATGTATCTCCTAATTATAATTTATGATGCACCTTATTGATTAGATATGTTAGCCATTTATTTATGCATGATTTAGTTAGATTATTTCCTTTAAATCATCTCTTTATATTTCTCTTGTAATTTATTTCATGCTTGTTTTAAATGTATATATTTAGTGTTTAGTCTCCTATGATGATGGTTTTAATATGCTTGGAGTAGTTAAGTGAATTATCTATATAAAATAGAATGCTTGTGTTAAATAGTGTACAAGAACCTAAGGTATTATGGGGTCCCTTAAGACCAAGAATGGGTGAACTTAGTTTGAGAGACCAAAGTGATTAAGACTTATACCAACTAGTAGTGGTGAATGAATTAAACCATCTATGAAAGGATTGGATTACCCCATCACAAAGATGAGATGAGTAGCCTATTTGTAGTACAAGTCATATATCTACACACATAGACTTCCGTATGGTATGAATATGGGCTTATCTTGATTAAATGCTAGATAGAAGGTTGATAAGTAGAAGAATGATAGACAACTTGAACTTAGGCTTGACCTAAATCTCTCCTATATTTACACGTATTGATTGGGATAAGGATCTCTCTCAGTATATGCTAGTTTTAGTATTCTATGTTTGTTCAAGAAAAAAACAAACCTTTAATTAAATTTTGGGTTGTTACAAAATATAATAAGTTAATAATTTTTTTATATAGATTAAAATAACATTACTTAAAATAAATTATAAGAATAAATAACATTAAATTAACTTAAAAAAAAAAAAACATTCCTTCTAATATCATATTGTTGTTATCGTCTAATTAAAAGTTATACATATTTTTACTTATAGTATAATATTATGTGTGGAATTTGCAACAAATCTTTTAAATGCCCCTATCGACATGTAAGGCTCGTCTTTATATTGATATATGCTACAGACACATCAAAATTAAAAATAAAAAGTAATCGAGTAATTTAAAAAATAAATATTGATATATGATTTTTAAGTATTTATTTTTATTTAATAATATATTTTAGTAAATTATTAAAAAAAATGAATATAGAATCGAATTTTTAAATTAAATTTGAATATCAATTTTAAACTTTTATTTGTAAATAAATATTTTAAACAAAAATTAATATTTTCAATAAATATTAACCATCTTAAAAACAAATTCTATAACTTTTAGTCGTAGCATTTTCCGCTAGACTATGCGGAAGAGGATGTAATACGAAAATGCTAAAACAAAATCACAATTAGATATGTAAATTGTCTAAATAATTTTATTCTACTAAAACAACACCAACTGTATATATGTGAGTTCGGAGATTATGAAAATTAATCTTGATAAGATTCATTACCGCCAGTTATAATCCCTTTGCATGATTACCGGATGAACATGGGCCTTGTCCTTAATGGATGACCCCGGACATCACCACCAAGGAGCTTTTTATTTTTCCAATACCCCCTATATCTTGGAATGAAAAAGTAAATAAATAAACAACTTTCTGGATATCTTACAAAATGCATTAAAACTTCAAATCTAATTTAAAAAACGAAATGGAAAATAAACAAACAAATAAACAATTTTGAAATACCAGATTATATTTTCCTCTTTCACAGTGCAATTTTAAGAATAGTCCTTGTTATATGCCTTTATTAGTGAAAGTCGTGTCCCTTTGATGTGGTCGTTTGCAAATGATGAGAATCCGTTAATGCCTTCGGTCATGTCGTATGTATGTGTATATAAACAGTTCCATCAAAGAAGGTCTACTTAAAAGGTTTATATTTATTTATTTCATGACATTCCCGTGACGTGTTAATTTTTTCCATTCATCCATAAATTACAATATTTGTTTAGCACCTAATTAATTCAGTGACTGCACGGATCCAACAGTTTAATTTAAGTGAAAAACACAAGAACTTTCAAAAACCGAAATTCTCATAACATCAAGGTATTCAATCGTCCAAGTAATCTTGTTGTTTAACCTATATAGATAGGTGCAGTTGGACTGAACTTAAAGGTCGTTCAAGTTGGTGAGAGGTGGACTATGCTGTCAAAGAGAAAAAACCATGCCATTGTAGTGTACCATGCACATAATGGAGTGAGTTTAACAAGGATTTTGGTTAATTGAAAAGTATCCGTAACCTGCTTTTTAATTTTTCTAATTACAAAAATCGGTTCCATATTTTTAGTCATATTTCAAAGCTCTCCGTTGTGCACTTTTCCAATCACATCCGGTCGCCGCCCAAAGACAATAGACCCATCTATTGTAAGCAAGAAGTTCCCATTAAAATAACGGTGCAGGTGGGGATATAAATTTATACTAGTTGTCACATGAACACCGAATCAGACTGCAAATATCGACGTAATCGGTATGAGATTAAACATAATCATGGGCATTGACTTTTTAACATCATATATTTTTTTAATATTGTTTTTAAAGAGTTATCATTTTCCTTTTATATAGATTTAGTTATATTGAGTTATTTTTTTTTTATTTTAGAGATTTGAGTCTTCTTGTGGGCTACAACATTGACTTCATCTAAATCGTTGAACCAACATCATTATGTATAAAACAAATACTCAATACACATAGTTTTATATTAATTAGTTTCCTCTAAAGAGTAAGTAGATAGAGAAAGAAATGAATGATAGAGAAAGAAATGAATGAGTTAGAAGAAAAACAAAACAAAGATAATAGATTCTCAAATGAGTCAATGATATTGTAGTGGTATGTCTTTCAGTTCTTATGTGTAAAATCTAAGCTTAAATATGTGTATGATATATGGAAACCTCTTTCAAACACTTATACTTTACTATTACAAAGCAACTTAATGATGAGGATGATGCATTGAGTAAATCGGTTGAGGACATTGACAACTAAGAGGAGATCTAAAGCGGTTGAGGACATTAACAACCATGATATCTATTGGAAACAAAGAGTAAGAAGCACCTGTTTGTTAAAAGGTGAGGAAAATACCAATTTGGCATAGGAGGCCCAAGGTTAAACCTTAGGAAGCCTAGCTTAGCTTCCAATAGAACTTCAATAGGATAACTCTTTAGGTAATTTCTCCTCAGATCAATAAATGCATTGGTAATATTTTCAATTGAACTTCATAAAATTTTGAGACCTATTCTAAGGGTATCTCCTTTGTAGTTTTTAAAAGCCCTAGCATTCTGTTATTTTCAAATGCCCCAAAAAATATGGTAGGATAAAGCTCCACAGACACTTTAAGAGTTAGTCATTTCATCCATATGTAGACACCAAAACAACACCAATCCGATTATGTGACTGCAAACACTGATCGCTTTGGCAAACACAGCCCCCAGGGCAGCCCTCAGAGGTCAAACATTGGTCTTAACCACTTTCATAGCAATTTTGTGAGGTCAAGAAGCAATTTGGCACACTTAGACACTTTGCCTAGTAATCGTCTCACCCAGGGACGATTGCTAACTTGAAATCGTCTCACCCAGGGATGATTTCTGAAATCATCTCCAATAAGAACGATTTCCAAGTTTAACGGGCAAAAAGACAAATGAGGCCAAGTGGCAGCCCAGAACAGTCAGTTGATGACTCCTGCCTTGCACGTGTGTGTGAGTGGACAAATAGGCCGTTTGAGGACTGTCACAAGGGCATTTATGAAAGCCCAAGTCAATGGAGGACTCCCCTCCCTCTTGGGAAGACAAGACTGCCACATGGCGCCTATGACCAACACATGGCATTTGTGCTTCCCTCCCAAAAGAGACCCCATGGGTCTATAAAAGGTGGGACTTTTCTCACCCAAACATATAGGTTGAAGGAAATCTCAAGCAATGAAGTGCTACCGAGTTGAAGACCCACTTGCATCCCTTTTGGTTCACCTTCTCGCATCCACCAATCTCTTTTGCAAGGAAGGTTGTTGGGTGGTTTTTGGAAGCTTGAACCTGACCCAAATCCAACACATGGACACCTGAACCAAAAAATTCACCGACCCCCCCATCCTAAGAGGTTTTGGGCCCATCCCTAGTGGATTGGCACCGAAATCAAGTGCCAACGTTGGGAGGCCCACTTGGGCACCCCTCGCACTCCTCAAGTTCCATTCTTTTTAGCATTCTAGATTATTTGTTTACATTGCATGTTGTGTCATTCTGTTTGGTGAACTCATAGCTGCAATTTCATAACTTTTGATCAGATTCTAGTATGTTTTGTGTCGCTTTGTTGTTTCACTGACTTGCAGGAGGCGATATCAAATTCCCGAAGATAGAGGCCAAATTGGGAGAATCCGACCATCTGGGTCGTCCCAAAATGGCCCCAATTACATAACCCCTCTATCTGTAGGTGTTTTGGAGGTATCAGGAGTCGACATTGGAGTAGGTCACTTCAGCTTTCCCAACACAGAAGAAATCGTCCCACCCAGGGACGATTTACAGTCAAAAATCGTCCTGCCCAGGGAAAATTTCTAGGTGAAGCCAGATTGGCCGACTGTTTCAGTGGCAATGGCCCTCCGGTAATGTTTTTTGTCCTCTGTCAGGTTTTTAGGCAATTTGGACTCACTTTACTGCCTATTTCAGAAAAATGTTTTCATGCATCTTTTGGTGATTTTAGAGAACAAACACTTTTCATTTGTAGCAGGTGCTATTGACAGCTTCGTTGTTTCTTTGTCCACAGGAGGAGTAGCAAAGGTCAAGGACTCATCAGCGTAAGTGGCGGAAACATTCTGGCCCACCCATTCAAACGTGGGCACGCAAAAGGAGGAAGACTAAGTCACACATTGTAACAAAGACAAATTTAACGCTCCTAGCCCCTAAAAAAGGGAGGAGACATCCATGTAACCGAGGATAAGATATTTGAATAAAGAGGGCTGTGATTTCTTTACATCTTTTCTTTCCTTTCCAAATTGTCTCCTTTCTTTGTTTTTGTGCATAAGGTTAAAGCGTTACATTTCATCTTACATTGCATAATTAGTGTTTCCTTTGCTCAAAATCTCGTGCTTTCAGTGGCGATCACGGTGGGACCTGTTCCTTGTTTTTAAGATCATAGAAAACTAATC